>PVLC010008281.1:46202-59171 GCA_004027655.1 Graphiurus murinus | reverse complement strand
GCCATAAAGAAGAACAAAATCATGTTATTTGCAAGGAAATGGAGGGAACTGGAAAACATTATGTTAAGTGAGATTAGTCAGTCACAAAAAGTTAAAAATCAAATGCTCTCCCTAATATGTGGAAGCTAGGGAGAAAATGGGACATAAGAGGGACTCTAGATGAAGGAGAATTCTTAGGTGAACAAAGAATTTGACTTAATGGAAGGTAATGGGAGGAGGGGGGACACCCTAATGAGCATGATGTACTTATAAGATCACATCAAAGTCAATCACTAAACTGACCTGGAGAAGGAGGGAGAAGGAAGGAGGGGGGTGGAAATTGGGGAAGGGTTAATGAGAAATGTGTGCATGGATGTCTTTACCTGTACTAGCTTGTACCCAACAAAGATGTGTGATTAACCCTGTTGTACCCAAGAAATATATAAAAATCCATACTAAAAAAATGAAAAATGGAAAAAAAGGAGGAAAAGAAAAAAAATAAATGTTCATTCCTAATAAACCTCTTACATCCCTAAAAAAAAAAAAAAGGAAAGGGGCCTAAAACTCAGAGTGTGTTCACTATATTATCCACTGATTTATGTGCTTTAGTGATAAGTGTTTGATGAGGGGAGAGAAAATGAGAGTAGAAATGAGGAGGTTGAAATCTTCCTGAAAAAATAAGTCCCTTGGCCTTTTGCACTCCGAGAGTATATAAACTATTAAATGTTATAGCTATGTCAATAAAACTGTGAGATATGCTACATTTTCTCTAGGAGAAAAAAAAATGAGTCCTGAGTCATCTTTCCAGTTGGACTGCTCAAGTCCTCCTGGGCCTTGGACAGTGAACCTTAACTTCCGACAGTTGCCAGGTGCACACCTGAATCTCAGCACAGGTGTCTTAAGATGTGTTCTAGAATCTCTCTGCAAGATCTCTTCAAAGAGCTTTCCTGCCCTGATACTGAGACCAGTTGGTAGGTAGAACCTGTGTTTATTTTCCTTACTAGTCTTTGTTTCTTTGGCATCTATCTGTTAGTGAGGGGCTAAGTGGTCCCTTGACTCCTTTTAAAGAAAGAATCATTTCTCTGCTTTCAAAGAAATGTGATCCCCATCAGAGAAGCCAGTGAGAAGCTGCCCCACTGTTGGGGAACCTCAGTTTTCATGTCTGTAAAGTGGGGATACTGAGATCTATTTCACAAAACACCCTCGGGGTCTCCATGTTACTAAAGCCTTAGCCACTCATGAAGGTCCAAGTTAGGCTTCTCCTGTGTTTTTTTGTCTCTTTCTAGAGCTTTATGGTTCTGAGAATAGATAATAAATGAATTCCCATTTAATTCTATTTGAACTGTATCCTTTATGTGAGGTAATTTGATCATCCCTCAACATCCCAGATTTTCAAATATTATGCATTCAAAATAATAATGATAATTACAATGAATAACAATTACCATTTAGTGACATATTGTTGTACCCAAAGCACTCTGTTGAATTCTTTATTAACAGCCTCTCACTTAATGACCCTATGAGTTAGATATTACTAGGCCAAATTTACAAAGTCTCAGATATGGAGTAGCTTGCTGGAGTCCAGATGTAAATCAGCATCTGGGATTTTAACCGTGCATCCCTCTCCCCTCCATCCTTCTTTAATAGTCAAAATATGACAGGGACACAAGCCAGAGATAGATGTAGAGACAAATTTTATTAAGACAAATTACAGATATTACTTCCCTTTTCCTTCCTGAAAACCTCAGCACCAAGGACTGATTGCATAGAATTTCTAATTTTAAAAAATGCTCACAAAATACATTTCAGAGATGGAAGAAGACTCTTAATGCTAGTGTCAGATAATAGATAAAAATGTGTCCCCTCCAGGGGCCTGGGACAGCCAGTCACTCCTTCTTAAATGGTGTCCGAGACTGTCCCCTCCCAGCTCTGCTCACAAATAGCATCCACACATCAGTAGAGAGATCCAGAGATGGGCAGGTGGGTCAGAGGCCGAGTCTCCTGAACCTTCACTCTCTTCTGCCCTGCCTCACCTGCCTTTCTATTTAGAAAGACACAAGTTTCTCTACAGTTTCCTTATTTTGGGACACTTGTTCCCATCACCATCCTAACAGTGCAAGCACACGCGCGCGCGGGCACACACACACACACATGCATTTTAAAATGTAAGAATGTCACTCTAAGTCTCAGTATACAATTCTGAACATCCTTTATCTGCATTCCAAATGGCAGCTGTCCACTATGGATCCAATAAAGGCATTGGGCCAGTCCCTGGGGAAAGCAGGGCTTTCTGTAGCCCTCACTTGGCAGTCTCATTTGGGACACCAAGGAGACATAGGAATCTCTGTGAACTTTAATGTAAGGGCCTTACCAAAAGAGCTGGAGATCCCTCCTATTGTTTCTTTGTCCCACCTCCAGGGAGAGAGATCTGGGAACTTCAACAGTTGTCATCACACCTCACCTTGGCATTCGAAGTTGGCAGTCAGTAAGAGAAATCAATAGGAGAAAAAAATAGTTTTCCAGTATCTTCTCTCTTTTATCTCCTTTAAGATGAAAATCTTCACAGCAGAATTATTTTTTCCCAAGGAGACTCTGAGAAGCACAATGCTCTCTCTGTTCGAATAAGTCCTGGGGAAGCTCCACTGGCCTCTGAGGCTGATGATCTCAGGATCTGACAGAGGATGGACAAAGACTTCTTGCGCATTCCTGTTGATAAGATCTTTAGGGGAACACTGCAGGAACAGCCATGGGAGGAGGGACAAGGAGAATTTCTATCCTTGGGTTGAACTATAAAAGAGCTACAGGATGGCAGGTGGCGGAAGGGATTCCAGTGGAGTCTGTGTGTATAGTGACTGGGTACACCCTGGAAGAAGGAAAGGCTGAAACATCACAAGGTGGGACATTGGCACTTGTAAAGTCAAGGCTGCTGGTCAAGTTCCCAGGATCCCTTTTTAAGACTGGCTAGAGGGAGGGGCAACCCAGGCTGGCACAAGGCCACCTCTCCATCACTCAGAGGTAAGGCCCAAGGAAACATCAGATTCAAAAGCATATAGGATGCAAAGTTATTTGACCCTCTCTATTGGCTGAGAACTTGGGACTCCTCTTGGGGGAGGGAAGACCACCAGGTCAGGAAGCCGTTAGGGACTTGAGGAACCTAACTGGTATCTTCTTGGTATTCGGTTCTTGTGGCTATCCTTCCCAGGATAGCCAGATTTTGCCATGGATAGCCAGATTTGCCTTCACTGAGGATAGAGGATGGGGAGGGGACTGCAGCCCCCTGGGTAGCCACATCTCTATATTCTGGGAGCCCTGGTTATACCTTCTAGAATTAATGAGCAATGCTAAAGCGCCCAGGTCTCCAAAGAAGCAAAGCAGGGATGAGAATACAAGCTTGGGGTCACAAGGGACACATTCTCCTCTCTGAGCCTCCTTTGTTCCCACCTAGTCCTGCCCTCGCATGCTGGAGGGTCACACTGATAGGTCATCTGACCTGGCCTTGCTGCTGGCCTTGCTCAGCCGCCGCTTGTCACTGTGGTAGCCATGCGGGAGGCGGTGACCTGGGGAGACTCCATTGGGGACCTCAGGTTTCTGGCCATAACGCATGTGGATGAAACCCTCCCCAGGGCTCTGATCCTGGCCAGGCACCTGCTCGGCAGCCAGGTTGTCTGTGTTCTGTTGGGAGACCACACTGTGACTGAAGGGGCTGAAGTACTTGGCCCCAGGGCCGTTCTCCAGGCACTGATTAAAGTCAGGGGGAGGTGTGCAGCCCTGGCCCAGGCCTGCAGTGGGGCCTGGGAGCTGGCGCTTGACAAACCGCTGTCTGATCTTCTTCCAGCCCAAGTGGTAGAGTTCAGCCAGGCTGAGGAAGAGGGACAGCCCGGCCACCGCCAGCATGAAGACAATGAAGACATTCTTCTCGGTGGGCCGGGACACGTAGCAGTTGACTGGGTGTGGGCAGGGACTCCTGCGGCAGACGTGCAGAGTGCTCAGAAAGATCCCGTAGAGGAGGAACTGGCCCACGATGAAGGCCACCTCCATGGTGGTGCGGATCAGGATGGTGCAGACGTAGGTGTTGAGCAGAGTGCCCTGGAGGATGATCCTTCCGTTCACTTCCTCCCAGCAGGTCGGCTCGGTCTTCTCAACTACCGGGTACTCGTAGGAGCCGGCGCCGCGCACCTCCTTGGCGCGCTCGGCTTCGCGGTGCTTGCGCTTCTCCTGCACGCGCACGGTGTGCATGGCGTGGCCCATGTACACCAGAGAAGGCGTGGACACGAAGATGATCTGTAGAACCCAGTAGCGAATGTGGGATATGGGGAAGGCCTGGTCGTAGCAGACGTTCTGGCACCCGGGCTGGATCGTATCACACCGGAAATCAGCCTGCTCGTCCCCCCAGGAGGACTCGGCGGCTGTGCCCAGCACGAGCATGCGGAATATGAACAGGACGGTGAGCCACACCTTGCCGATCACTGTGGAGTGCTTGTGGACCTCCTCCAGGAACTCTCCCAGGAAGGTCCAGTCTCCCATCTTGCCAGAGACAAGGGACTGAGGCTTCTGCAAACGGGAGAGAAGGGCAGAAAAAGAGAGAGAGCAAGAGAAAAAAAAAACCACGTTTGTGCAGAGGCCTACAAAGTCCCATTATGCTTGGGCATTGAGCCATACCAATGTATTCTTCAAGAAAGTGCACCTTAGAAGTCAGGTGTACCCTAGAAGCCCACCCCTCCCCCCTCCAGAAAATGTGAAGAGGGAATTTGAAGCAAGATAAGAGCATGGCTTCCACACTTTAAAGGATCTAGAAATCAGCTGAGGCGTGTTTTATACCCTGGGCTCTGGGCTCTGTGCTCCGTGCTCATACTCCCCACAGATTCTACTTGGGGAGGTGTTTCTGGGGTGGCCCCCAGGAATCTGGATTTGCACAAGCAGCTGGATGATTCTGTGCAGACACTCCAGAGACCATGCCCCTGGAGCAATGGAAAGACACACTGGACTCTGCAAATACTATGACTCTGAGTGTTTACGTCATTGAATCTATATCTCTTACCTGTCAAATGGGTCTGGGCATAACTGCACCAGAGGATCTGGAGGATCACTGAGATGTGGTATGTGATTTGCTGAAAATCGTATCATAAATGTAAATGTTTCATACATTTGAATGGCTGTCCAGTCAAAAATATATATTTTTTAATGGCTCCAGAGGGCATAGCTAGGTGGAGGAGGAAGGAAAGAGGGCTGGGGTGGCAAATTTGGCTTCTCAGAAAGCATTGTGTAAGGATTAGAACCATCCAGCATGGACCAGCTGTGCTGGACGGTGGCAAGCAAAAGCATGCTTCCATCACTCTAAGGTACTGCAGGTGAGTGTTCAGCCGGCCCCAGCCGGCACGCTGCAGACAGTGCCCATCTCCCACAGTGCCCATCTCCCCCCCTCGGTGTGGCACGGCCAGTGCAGTTGTGCAGCTCAGCTTGCTAAGTGTTCTGCCTACAGAAGGTACCCACGAGCTCCCTTTGTCCAGCCATGCCAAGTGTTGACAGATTCACAATGCCTCCCTCCAACCACCACCACCAAACACCTCATTTACCTCTTTCTTTTCTTTTTGCGATACTGGTGATTGAACCCAGGGGCATTCTACCTCAGAGCTATACCTACAGGCCTTTTTATTGTTTATTTTGAAAATGAGGCTGTCCTTGAACCTGTGATCCTTCTGTCTCAGCCTCCCAAATTCTGGGATTACAGGTGTACACCACCATGCTGGGCCCCATTTACCTTTCAAAATTTAGCCCCCTCATTGCCTTCCCTAACCCTCCTTGCTCCCTCTTCAGCCACTGTGGTGACACTGAGGACACACCCTCCCCACCTCACCCCAGCACTTTTCACTGTGTTTTATAATCCCCTGCCTGCCTGTGTTCTTCCAGCAGAAACTTTCTGAAAATAGAGACTTTTTTTTTTTTTTTTTGAATCATCAGAGCCTGGCCCAGAGGAAGTACTCAATAAATCTTGGTGAAATGAAGGAAGGACAGGCAAAAGTACTGATGTTTTCTACTCAATAGAAAACCAATTCCCACCAGGCATGATGGTGCACGCTTGTAATCCCAGCATTCGGGAGGCTGAGACCTGAGGATCCGGGTTCGCGGCCAGCCTCAGCTACCTAGTGAGGCACTCCGCAACTTAGTGAGACTCGGTTTCAAAATAAAGAATAAAAAATAGGGCTGGGAGTATAGCTCAGAGGTAGAATGCCCCTGAGTCCAATCCCCAGTACCGCAAAAAAGAAAGAAAAAGAAAACCAATTCCCTGTTCCTTACCTGCCTCTGATGAGCAGGGAGTAAAGTCCAGACAGCACTTTCTCAATCTCCAATGCAGTTACTTCTGGGCAGTAAGGTATAGGGAAGCCTCATGTGGAAGGAATGTTCTGGAAGACTTTTCTCCATCCTCCAGTAAACAGGGAGCCTCATTCAGTCCTCTCCCTTCCCACTGCTTCTTTTTTTTTTTTTTTTTTGCCATACTAGGGATTGAACTCAGGGGCATTCTACTTCCGAACTACACCCCCAGCCCTATTTTTTATTCTTTATTTTGAAACCGAGTCTCACTAAGTTGCAGAGGGCCTCACTAAGTAGCTGAGGCTGGCTGGGAACCCGGATCCTCCGGTCTCAGCGTGGGCCACCACGCCCGTCTCCCACTGCTTCTTGCCCGTGGTCAGGGTTGTGTGAACCAAGATGTCTAAGACTGCCCAGAGAATCTCAGAAATGCTGACCAGGGCCCTAAGGCCTCTGAATCAACTCTTGAATCTCTTACCTCCAGAACTCTTACTTGGTGAATAATAAATGTTCTTAATATTGAAACCTCTAACCAATCCTAATCAATAGGGCAACTAAATGATAGGAGAGAGTGGAATATAAATATTCTCTTTTTAGAATAATAAAACATCAGATTTGGATGGGACCTTAGAGGTTGTTAGCTTCACGTTCTGACCTTCATCATGTCTTTGCTGCCCCTGGTTCCTATGGAACATTCTTTGTGCTTATGGGAAAAGGCTTGGTGGGGGTGCTGCATTTCATAGTCCAGGCTTTGTTGGCTCTTGAGTTGATGCCTTAACAGAGACCAACGTCCTGGCTCTGACTTCTCCCAGCCTCTAAGTCCCTAACACAGCTGAGAGTATGCAGAGTTCTTGGGAATGAGCCAGGCCCTGAGTGAGTGGAAAGGATCTTATCTCTCCTTTCCATATCAAAGACCTATCCAGGGCTTGAGGCCTTTCCTTTGACTTGTGATTAGACATCTGCCCTTTTACTTCAGGTGATGAAGGGTCCCCTCCTTAGCCTCCAAATGTGGAAAACTGTGAAGCATTGCTCAAAGGAAAAATGCTGATAAGAAAAGCATGTGCACAGGGTTCAGCACCTTCAGGGTCAGCCACAGACATGCAGTGACTAGACTATAGAAAGTGTCAAAGAGAAAGTGAAAAGGAGGGAGGAACAGAAGGAGAGAAGGAAATTAGAAAAGGGGAATGACAAGGGGGTGTTGGAAGTGGAGAAAAAGAAATCAAGTTATGGTTAAGAGAAGACAGGCATGGGATTCAATAACCGGAGTTCAAATCACTATTTCTATCTGCTGAGCTTGGACAAACTGTTTAATCTGTGTTTCACTTCTCTCATCTACAGAATGGATGGAGATACTATTATTAGCTCATAGAGGGCTATGAACTGATAAATAAAAAGCACCGAGCAGAAGGCTCAGCATATAAAAACTGAAGAAAAGGCAGCCATCACTAGCAAAGACAAGGATAGGGAAGACTGACAGAAGAAGGAGAGAGAAAAAGGAAGTAGAAGGTAGAGAATGGTGCTTTACAAAGAAGAAAAGAGATGTAGGAGGAAGGGCAGAAGGGGAGGCAATGAGAGGAACGTGGAGATGGAAGTTAGAAGGAAGTGAAATGAAATAAATGTTATACTCTTCCAGGATTTGGAACCAGTTTTCCACACTCAGTCCCTGAAGACTTTTTCCTTGGTCTTCTCGCTCTGTCACTCATTCCTTGCATGTTCTCCAAGGAAGTACAAAAATAGTTCCAGACAAAAAAAAAAAGTGACACTTTGGTCTGGTCTGCCCAAAGGTTTGACTGCTGACTCCCTTGCTTGTGGTCAAGGAATCCTACCTGAAATGAGTAAAGCATAGATAAGTTCAAGAAAGGGGCATCTCAGACAACCAGAAGGACAGGATTGGGAAGGAACAGTAGAAATGAGCTGAGGAGGCATAGGGGTGAGACAGACTCCCCCACCCCAAGACCCTGGCAGAGGAAATAGGGTGAAGGATCTTTCATTTATGACTTCCTGTTGACCTTTAGCCCAGGTCAGAGAAACTTAAAATTGCTACCGTGTACCAGTGGCTCCGTTTATAATGTGAAAGGTCCAAGGCAGAAGCCAATTTTTCAGCTATGTTGGTTCCCCTTGGGTCCCCTACAAGTTCAGCCAAAGATATCTGTAGATTAGCTACTCAGTGAGTTTACTGGGCAGATTGCACATAAAATGCTTTGTAGATTATTATTCATTTCTTGGCAGGAAGTGTGTTAGAAGGGGTAAAGGAAGTTGCCCAGGCTGTGAATACATTCCATCAAATACAATGGTGATTTCCCTCACTGTTTTAACTGTCATCTTTACTGGCTTCCTACCATTTTTAAAATTCAAACTTTGAGACCCTCAGCAGCACTCCCACAGCTTGTCTCTTTCCCACGTTTCCCTCCCCTACTCAGTACTTAAGCTCTGCAGTTCCCCATGCACATACGCACATCCCCTCCAATTTCTCACCTTTTAATCTCCTCCTTCTCCCTCTACCTAGAATGTCTTTCTCTTTCATGCATTCACTTACTGAATAGTTGCAAGGCATCATTCCAGCCACTGAGAATACAGCAGGAAGGAGGAAAGACAGATAAGATTATCTGTCTTCACTGAGTTTAACTGCCTTAGGGGTAGAAATGAAAGGCATGATTTCAATAAAATGTGCAGTGTGTTGAAATTAAGAATGGGCAGTGTGCCACAGGAGCCTGAATCTGGTTTGCTAGGTTAGACCAGGGCCCTGGAAAATTGTGTTCCACAGTCCTCTGCAACTGATATGAGTTCTGAAATCTCCAAGGCGAAAAGAGACCTGGAGGAGAATATCCCAACTCTAAAGGCTCTTCATCCCCAAACCTTCGACATCCTCTTTCAGAGTGTCATATTCTGGGACAAAGCAAATTTTTGGAAAGGTCACTGGGAGACTTGTTTGGTAGTAGTAAAATTGTGCTTGGGTAGGAGGAAAGGGCAAGAAAAGGGGTTTTATGTACAGTGAACATGTACATTTCATGCCTTGACTTCATGATTTATAGGTCTAGAAAGAACACTCAGCTATATCTACATTCCCAATCCAACATTCCTGAGGCCGATGCCATGGCACCCCTACACAGCTAATGTTTTCCAAAAAATCATTTCAGAACAACCCAGTTGAGTCTTCAACGTGTAGCCAGGACCTCTTCCTCTGACCCCACAGATATAGGATAAAATGGAGACATCTTCTGATTGACCTAAACGCTCTTTGATGACTCTGAGACTCCAAAAGACTCTAAGTTGCCATTCGGTATGTAGAATAGTCTCACACTTGGTTATATGCTGCCTTAGATTTGTTTTCCAAAAGTTTCTTGTTTTATCAGCCAACCTTGTGGGCTTTTCTGAGTTTCTACTATATACCTACCGGTATTCTGAGTACTGAGAATAATACCTAGGAGAAACCAGGCCTGACAATGATTAGACAGTCAATGATATTATTAAATTAATAAAGTCAGGCATGATTCCCTCCCTCAAGGATTCAACAGCTTTTGTCCCTCAAATGGGTAGTAAACATCCCCAAGTCAAAAGCCCTGTCTTCTACTTTGTATTTTTATTGCATTAGGTTTTCTTATTAGAAATACAACAAATTCTTTCTTAGTGATAGAAGAAAATGATCTAGCAAAGTGGCCAAAAGGAGATTTAAATCTTCCTTCTTAAGTTCAGCAATAAAAATGAAACTTTACACTGTTCAAAATGTGTTTGTCTAACATTCTCTTGTGGACTCAAAGAGGGGAGGACCATATGTGTTCTGTTCAAAACTGAATACCTTCAGAGTGTTGTAGACATCCAATTTCATATCATTGAATGGATGAATCCTCATAACCACTTTGTATGGTGACTTGAAACAAAGACAAGGGGCACAGAACCAGGGCTTCCTCCCAGAGTTTCTGACCAGGTCTGGTGTATGACAGCAGGTTTCCTTCCATCTCCCCTCCAAGGGTAGAGCTCCTCAATTCTTAGGTCTCTGCCCCTGGAGCTTCATAAAGCCCTAGGGCATTGAGTGATTTGAGACATATCTCTGCTGTTTAGTGATAAGGCCCAGGAGTCCACTCTTATGCAATTGAGCAAATATTTATTAATTATTATGCTCTTTTGATGTGACCTGTATGGAGTGTTGGGGGAAAGTATGTGAAAAAGTATAATTTGGTGCAGTTTCATAAACATTTACTGAGTGTCTTCTTACGCTAGCTCTGTGTTGGAAATTAGAAACCCAAGATCATAAGACACTTTGTTGAAGAAGCTCACTGTTCTATGGAGAATAAAATACAACCAAATATGATGAGTCTTAGAATAGGAGTAAGTGCAGTGTGCCATTCAAATGCATAAGAGAAGACTGGCCCAGCTGAGTGGAGAGAGTGGGAGGGCAGAAGGGAGACTACCTTGAGTGGGTGTCGGTGTATGAGATGTTTGTAGGGGTGTAGAGTAGGTGGAGGAGTTGAAGAAGAGATGAGGGAATTTTAGACAAAGAGAACAGTGTGAACAAATTCACTGGTATGAGAACTAGCACGGTGTTGAGTGTACGGAGCAGGCTGGAGCAGAGTATGGGCTTTGTGGAGGTCATGCCTCGGACTCTGAACTCGTTCTTACCCCACAGAATGAACATGCTCAGCACATGACCTGCTCCTGAGGGCAGACCCTTCTATGATTGCCCCCAAATGGGGCTGGGAATATAAAGGATTGTGTGATTAGAAACCCTATGCTTAAAGCCGGGCGTGGTGGCACACGCTTGTAATCCCAGTACTTGGGAGGCTGAGACTGGAGGATCTGGCTTTGCTGCCAGTCTCAGCTACTTAGTGAGGCCCTCCGCAACTTAGTGAGACCCTGTTTCAAAATAAAGAATAAAAAATAGGACTGGGGGTGTAACTCGGAGGTAGAATACCCCTGGGTTCAATCCCCAGTACTGCAAAAAAAAAAAAAGAAAAAGAAAAAGAAAAGAAACCCCATGCTTGTAGCAGCCCTTTAGTAGTGGCTGTAGCATAAACTGTGTAGGCTGCGGGTGACAGGTGCTTCCCAACACGTTTGCACGTAACTGCACCCTTGTCTCCTGCTCGAGAAGGCATATTGCAAGGGAGCAAGACGCCACTCTAGGGATAGCTGAAAATTCTCTGTCTTCTAATGATTTTAGTTCTGTCCTCTAGAGCCACAAGTAGCAACGCTCCTTATGTAGTAGTTGACAATTTCTGTGTCTCCCTGAGTCAGCAGCCAGGCCTCAGGCTGCCTGTAAAGCCTTTGGTGGCTCATTCATATACTACTGAGGATTATTTGCTCTACTAGCTCATGAATTCTCTCTCCAACTCAACCTCAAAGACAAGCTGTGTTTCTGTTCATCATTGTGTTCTCTTCCTGGAAGTCCCCTTCCATACTGACTCCCTTAGTGATTCACATTGTACCTTATACCTGGTAGTAGGTACCTTATAAAAACAACCACAGTGGATGAGTGATAGCATTGGGGACACTCAAAACACCAAATGCCAAACTGATCAGGGCTGGACCCTCCTGGCTGCTGAAGAAAAGACTGAGAACACGCACAGGGTGAGCAGCCTTTAGGGGGCTGTGGGGCATCTTAGTAGACAGACTCCCCTGAGAAGCTAGCAGGCCTGGAGGGTCTAGGACAGAGGCTCAGCCTCTATGGATCCTTCCCACACAGCCTCCTCCTCTCAGATTACTGGGGAACTTACCCACATTTGTAAGAACTAGATTATAAAACCACTCACTCCGCAGAGTCTGAATCTAATTAGGGACAGTGACACTAGTTCTGGACAGTATCTAACAGATCTCTTGTTCTCAATAAAGGTTGTTATTCACAGTAATAACAACAATCCCCCAGGCCCGTGCTTTAATTCAGCTCAACACACACTGAAACGTGGCCCTGGGGCAGGGTCGCCTTGCTTCCCAACTAAGAGAAAGCTGTTGTCAAAGGGCCTCCTCAGAGAATGCCTCAAACACAGTAGCATGTCCATTCAGTTCGGAAGGGTTTACTGAGCCCCTGTGCGATGTCAGACATTAAAGGTGGCTTTAGAAAGTGCCAAGCAGAGACAACAGCCCAGCTCTTTGATACCTTACTTTTCTGGATTCTTCATACCCTAACAGTTTTTTTTTTCCCTAAAGTGCATATATGAGATGAATTGTGTAAAAAAATGGTTTGGATCTTCAGCGACCTCAATACTCTTTATTGTCCTTTGAGATGCTCAGCTATATCTTCTAGTTTATCCAGAGCTATATGTTCATGAAAAGAAATTTAATCTAGATGCTAATAAGAATAATAATATAATAAAGTAATACTTAATAAGACTTTTCTATGTGTCAGACACCCTGTGTTATACCCTCCCCATTTGATTTACACAATAACCTGAAGAAGCAGGGATTATTCTCATCCCCTTCGTACAGGGTTCAAAAAGAATAATTTGCCAGGCATAGTGGCACACACCTATAATCCCAATATTCAGGAGGCTGAGACAGGAGGATCGCAGGTTCCAGAACATCCTCAGCAGCTTATCGAGACCTCAGCAATTTAGCAAGACTGTGTTTCTAAACAAAAAATGAAAAAGGACTGTGGGTATAGCTCAGAGGTAGAATGCCCCTGTGTTTAATTCCGAGAGAGAGAGAGAGAGAGAGAGAGAGAGGAGAGAGGAGAGAGGAGAGAGCACTTGTGCA
>PVLC010008281.1:0-46102 GCA_004027655.1 Graphiurus murinus | reverse complement strand
CCATATCCCTGAAACCTGATCTCTATAGAAAGGAGAGGAAGATAGTGTTGAGAAACAAGAGGAAAGAGACAGATATGTGATATGAAGCATTCACTTCAGTTTTCCTCCTACCCCCAATAGCAGATAATTAACTCCTCCTTAAATTTAATGGTTTTATTCTGACAAGGACATACTGATCTACTCAAAGACACCCTACTGACAGACAGTTGTTTCAGAGCCAAGAAGGTAGAAGGGTAGAAGGAAAATTCTATGAGGATAAATAATTTTCTTCTTAAAATGTTGAAAGAAGAAATATTTACAAGAGGTAGCAAATGGGGATATCAAATTACAACAAAATATCGTGAAGTCCTTCTTACTCCCAAGGGAGTTGATTAGAACCTATACAATTAGTGATAAATTCTATTTATGATAATGCTAACATTTTTTATTGTTCTCACCATCTTGTCATAAATTCAGAGAGCAGGAGAGCTGAAAGGAATATAGAGCTCAAACTCAGCCCATATTTTTACCTTGGATAGCTTCTAAGAAAGTGAAGGAATAGTAAAAACAGCACTAAGTTGAAAGTTTTTCATGTGCAAAGAGCTTTATAACCATGCTTTCTAACCCTTCCATTAACTCTGCTAGGAAAGTATCATGGCCTCATTTTACAGAAGAGAAAACAGGCTTGGAGGTCAGGTCTCTTGTACAGAGTCTCACAACTGGCAAGAGCTGCATAAGAGATTTGAACTTGGTCAGCCTGCCTCCCAAACCATCATTCTCTCTGTGTTCCTGAAAAGGAAAAGAAAAAAGAGTCCTGGGACTGATTGATTATGTGAATCTGTGACCAGAACTCCAGTCTCAAGAGGGCTTTTCTCACATTGCTTTAGTCCCATGAGAGGCCCAGAGTCTCTTCTTTTAGCATCTGGTTGGCTGGCTGGCTGGCCAGTTCTTGCATATGCTGTTCCTAGAATTAATTGCACTGGGGGCTTAGCCCACAGTGGTCAGGATTCCCAGACTCTAGCATCTGCCACCATCTGGCCAGAATTCACATATAGAAAGTTATTTCCTTTTTTAGCCAGTAAGTGCTCTTGGCTGGGGAAGCATCTACTGCCAGGTTCTCAGCCAGCCACACAGCAGGTTCTGTTGTTCCTTGGGTGTCATATCATAACAAAAGAAACAGAAATGGTAATAGTTAGATGGCAGGACTCGTGGTTTTTAAGGAATGACAGGTTAGTGCCCTGCTCCCATCACTCTCTAGTTGTGTGACCTTAGACAAGTCACTTAACCTCTTAGTTTCCAATTCATCTAGGGGGAAAAAAACCCGGAAATGTTTACTCATGGGGATTAAAGAACACGTGAATATGTGGAAGTGCCTAGAACAGTATCTGGCTCATGAAAAGCACTTGATAATATTAGCACCTTGTTTTCTTTTCTGTCGTTGCCAGTAAAAACTCAAATATGCTCCAACTAGCCAGCCTGATGCAGATTTGAGAATGCAGCAAGCTGGATAGTGGCACAGCAAGGACCAGGTGCTGTCAGGTGCGGGAAGGTGACTGTCAGAGATGGGGAAGCATGGGCGACGAGAGAGACCTTCATTTATCTGCAACTTAGTTGTTTCAATAGGCATGAAGACATTCTGGGCAGAGAGGGGCAGGGCCTACTCTGCAGGAATCAGACCCCTCTCATTCCTACAACAGGTCCTACCTGCCTCCTACCGTGTCTTTCGCACAAGCTTTGGGCCAAAGTGTGTTCCTGGGATTGTTCCCTCCTGCGGAGCTGCACTTTGGAATCTGGTCACCAAGCGGAAGGCTGGTCTGCAAAGGGGGATGAAACAGACTAGGTTGTGCTTGAAAGAGAAAGAGGGGTTTGTCTATTCTGTGATCCAAGAAACAGGGCCATCTTGACCCCTAACCACCTCTGTCCTCTCCTGAAGTTCTGAATCGTGCCATTTCCAGGTTAGAGTAAGATTCTGGAAGTCATCCTGTGAAAATCCAATGTGATCATTTCATGAGAAAGCCACTTTCTGTTTCCAGTGGTTTCCTTGTGGCTTTAGATAAGAGACATTTCCTGTCCCTGAACCTCAGTGTAGTCATGGGAAAGAACAGGTGGACTGGGTGGTCGCTGAGCCCCTTTGGGCTCTAAGTTAGAGCATTCAGGGAATTTGTGACAGTCAGCTAGTGTGTGATGGTATGGCCAGTTAGTGGCAAAGCCCAGAGGCAAATTCAGATCTTCTGATTCCCAGTTTAGAGGTCAGCAAAAGTAGTCCCAGAAAAAATTTTTAGTCATAAAAATCAAACAGTACCTTCTCAGTACCTTCTTCAGCTATGAAGGTGTCATAGCTCACCTTCACTGTAAAAAAGGTCTTTGCATCAAATGAGATGCAATTCAAAGAGACTTGGGGTGAAGACCAGGTGACCTGTATTCTACATTATTGGTCTGTTATTGGTTAAGCACCTACTATATGATAACCTTTTAAAGATGAGGCTGGGGATGTGGCTCAGTGGCAGAGCAACCACACTAGCCTGTACATAGACCCTGGGCTCAATCCCCGGCACTGCAAGACAACAACTTTATTTTATCCTCATAAAACCTTACTGAAAGATTTTATTAACCCCTTTAGCATATGGAGAAACTGAGGATCAGAGACATTACATGATTTGCCTCAAGTCACCCAGCTAAAATTCCAAACCAAACATGACTCCAAATGCCCAGGCTTTTCCTTTTGTCCTACCCCTGAATCAGCTAGACTCTAAGGTCCCCTGTGCTATTTCAATACCTCTGATTCTGATTCATTCAAGACTCAAGACCCCCTTTCCTTAGGAAAGCGAACAGGTTGCTGAATTTTTCTTGCCTATTATTTGCTAATATGTCAGAAACAATGAATTCACAAAGTGGCACCACGTTGTCATTCACCAGGAGCCAACAGTTTCCAACAACAGAAAGGAAGTCAGCTTCTTTTATAGGAGCCCTAAAGCTTTCCAGGAAAATGGGCATCTCTCTCCTTTGGCCAGCTCAACCCTTGAGCCCAGGGCGGACCTGTGGGAGCTAGTTCACATGGAGAACTGCTACAATCCTCCGAGGGTGAGTCCTTCCCTGGGACAGGGGCTAGAGCATGGCCTTGGGCCTCGTTGGCCTGGAGGATAGCAGGTCTTTCAGCTCCTGTCTGACAGATCCACACAGTCAGGCCCCATCCTGTTTTAATTGACTGGGCCCAGAGGCAGCATCAGCCATCCCCCAAGAGATCGGTGGCTCTGTGGCAGCTCTCCTGGCTGCCAGACCCCAAGACCCTCTACTGCTGTGTCCCCTGCCAGCCAGTGGAGATGAAGAGGAGCAGGCAGGTAGGTGGGTGTCACTGCCAGAAAAATAAGACTCTGGGATGCTCAAAGGGAAGAATCAGAGTCTGGGAAACAGCTGAGAAGACCTGGGGTATGAGTGAGCAGGGCAGGGTGTCCTCCTGCCTGAGTCGGTCCTGACTCACCGTCATCTCCAGCAAGTCCCTCTCCTTTTCTAAGCCCTATTCTCCTTATTTGTCAAAGGAAGAGGTTGCTGAAACCAAACAGACCTCCTTCAGTTCTAATTTCCCAAAGACTTTGGGCTACAATTAGGAGGGGGACAGGAGTGAGGCAGCTAAGAGATTAGAGCAGTTTCAGAAGCCCAGCGAGATACCAATGGGGTCCCCAAGCAGCAGCAAGGCCAGGCACCTGATTTTGTGACTGCTTTGTGGCTGTCACGGGGCAAGGTGAGGGGATGTTCAGAGGAAGCCAGGTCAGAAGCCAGAGAATGCCCCTCCTGTCTGCTCTGCTCTGCACACTGCATCACTGGGACTCTTCATGGACAGCTGCCTGGGAGGAGATGCTTGGAGGGACAGCCAGGGAGCAGGCTCCTAACAGCTCTGCTGCCCTCGGGGAACTTCCCGGGGAGGTGGAAAATTCAGGGCTATCCATAGAGAGCCCAGCTCTGGGAGGCAATGAGCAGAGGTGATGGAGGCTTCTTGGCCTGCTCATGTGACAGGCTGGTGTGCCTCTAGCCACAGCACCAGGCAAATGGAGTTGCCACACCTCCACACACTGGCCGTGGCCTCTCTCTGCTCAGCTTCTTTGAATCTCAGGTCTCCTGACTCCCTGTCCAGTGCTCTCTTGGGCCAGTTGGATCCTGGTGTGCCAGAACCTTGTTCAGGAAGCATGCACCTAGATGACGTGCTGAGGAATAAGAGCCAGGGACCCCCTCCCCTATTATATGATGGGACTTGGGGAGGGGGAGTAAAGAAAAAACTGAACAAAAGAGAAACTGAACGGACAAAGGACACAAAGCCTTTGTGTCCAGCATCCTTTTTCAGTGGTTCTGATTGGAGTCCCAGCCTGTGGAACCACAACCTTGCCAATGTCACATTGAGTGGCACCAGGGGAACCCTTCAACTTCAAGCCCCTCATGTTACAGAAACCGAAGCCTGGAAGACCCAGAAGGGGAAAAGGTCCCACTTAAGGTCACACAGCCACTTGGGAACAGACCCCAGGTTTCCATGTACTTAGAAGAGAAGTCAGGAGCTGGCAGAAAAGCCCTTCCCACTGCTGTCGGTCTGCCAGGGCTGCCTCCCCGGCTTCCTCTCTGAGCGTCCTCAGCCCTTCACCTGACGCCGGGAGGCGGCCACGGCACAGCAGGGACATGATACTCCACGGAAAACTGAGCAGAGAATATTTTTAAACCATCCAACATGCCTTCGGGAGGAAAAAAAAAGAAAAGAAATCAAAACACTCCCCTAGATACTGTGGAAAGCATTTCAGAAAAGATTCCAGGCCTAGAAGGAGCATTGTAAAACAGGGCTGGTGTTTTGTTTTTAAAGGGCCAACTCCTTCTTAACAGAAGTTCTTGGAAATGGACTGCTTCTAAGATCCCCCCCAGAGCACTGAAGCTCCATGGGGGTGGAGTAACCCCAAGGTCCACACCCCTCACATTTCTACAGCTCCTTATAAACCAAGGAGGGCATGTATCTGCTGCTTCACTAAACCTTCCTCCTTAGTGTATCCAAACCTCACTCTCACAGGAAATAGTGAGAGGGGCAAGGAGTAAACTCACAGGTAGAGAAAGAGCTTTGTCTGTATCCGGCCTCTGGACAGTCAAGGCTGTCTCGGGCTCCTTCCTACTGACTTGGAGTTTTCGCTCTCAAAATTCAAGTCCGCCCTTACCTGCTTCTCTTCCTCTGCCCTGGAGCTTCTGCTGGCCTCCTCGGGCTCTGCCGCCTCTTCAGCTGCCCACTGTTATTTGCTCTTGAGCCTGTCAGTTGTCCTCTTCCACCCTCTTTAACAGGGATCTGTGGCCCTCCCTCCTCCCACTCGGTCCTCCTCTTTCTCTCTCCACCCCTTTTCCCCTCTGGGTCCCTCCCTCCCCTTTCTCCCTTCTGCCCTCATAGAATCTTTGCTCATTTAGAAAGTCCTCTTCCTCCAGCCTCCTTGCAGCCTGTCCTCACTGTGCTCTCCCTAGAGGACAGGGCCCCCTCCTCCCCTGCTGCCCTCCCGGCTGCCTGTTGTCTTCTCAGCGGTCCCTGACTTTCCTGCCAGCTGGCCGGTGCACCGCCTCCCTAGGGCTTTTCCTGCCCACCCCTCTGCCGAGACTCCTAGAGTTCCCAGGAAAACTAGCACTGCCTGGGAGAGCCTTCTTCCCAGTCTTTTCCTGTCAGAGAAGAATGGTGAATACCATTCACTATTCACTCAGCAAGCCCTCTGGGGACCATGATTATGCCCACATCAGTGATCGGGACACCCGCCAGCAAAGAACATGTCCCCATCCCCATCCCTATCCGACACCCAGAATAGGCACCAGGGTAACCTGAGAGGCAAAGGACCTTGCCCTCTCTACCAAGTGGTAGAGAGTGTGCACCCCACCACCAAGGATGCTCTCTCTCCCCCCACTTACCTCTAACAACAAGACAGCACCTTGTGTGTGCCAGGCTCTGGGCTAGGGACTTCAGGTATATGGCCTATTTTTATTTCACTTAGTCTACAAGGTGGGCATTATTTCCTGCATTTCATATTCAGGGAAACTGAGGTTCCAAGAGATCAAGTACCATGATCATGGTGACCCAGTCAGTAAGTGGCAGAGTTAGGATTGGAAGCGCTGGCCAATGTCAAAATTCATTTCTTTGCTCTTTCCACCAAAGCATGTGGGTCTCCCAGATAGAACTGAACCAATGCAAGGAAGGTTACCTCTTGCTAGATTACATCTCACAGGTGAGCAAATTCAGAACTGTGGACATCTCTCCAACTCAACCCCATCAATCTTCTCCCAACTTCTCAGCTTCAGAATTTAGTCATGTACCCAGTTGTAATGCAATACATGTCAACAGTAGGGGCTGCTGTGAGTGTGTGGAGACCAGAAAGTCAATGCCTGAGAGCCCACAGATTCTGACAGCAAGACAGAAACCTCAGAAAACAACTGGGAAACCATGGCTACTTGTCAGCCACCGCAGTCAGTGGCAGCTGCAGGGCCAGTACCTGATCTGTTTCTTGCTCCAAGCCATCACCTGAAACACGCCTTCCTCAGCATTAGTCACAAGCATCCCCAGATTTGGCAAAACTCTTTCTTCAATGGGCTGTTTTTTCATGGGTAAACAAGCTTGGGATCAGCAAGAGGGAACCAAACATGGAAAGAAATTTCCCATATTCAGAGCAGCAACAGCCTTGGTAAAAAACATTCTTAAAGCCAAGTGTGGTACTGCACACTTTTAATCCCAGTACTTGGGAGGCTGAGACAGGAGGATCACAGGTTCGTGGCCACCCTTAGCAACTTGTGAGACCCTGTTTCAAAATAAAGAATAAAATAGGACTGGCGGTGTAGCTCAGAGATAGAATGCCCCTGGGTTTAATCACACATACACACAAACGCACACAAGATTCTTGATTTCTTAGCCAGAGTTTTCCCCATTTTCCTATGCAGTCTTAGAAAATGCTGGGCCAGCCTGTCTGAGTTTGAATCCTAGGTCTGCTACTTACCAGCTATGTGACACTGAGCAAGATAACCTCTCTTAAGCGCAACATAAATTGGGGATGATAACATCTACTTCCTAGGGCTGTCACGAGGACTAACACGTATGTGTGAAGCCCTTAGGACAGTGTCTGGTATTTGGAAATGCTATAGATATGCTCAAAAACCTGTCTCCTCTCTGCCTGTACTTAGCCTAGCTGAGGTAGAATTCAGGCCTGGCGATACCCAGATTCTTCTCCAAAACCAGAGATTATCCCCATGCTGTGACTTTGTCCCTGCATTCCATCCACTCTACAGAATAACACCTTATTATCTCTGGCCCGGAGATAGTTAAAGAACCCATGCAGTCTCAGTTGGGGGATGGTTTGGGAGTAGGGAAGGTTTAACAGAATATTGATTCCTAGATCACTGGGTGCCACGGGGACCAACTGCCAGTGATTAAGTCCTAGATCACTGGAGGTCAAGGGAGAGTGCCATTTTCCTCTGAAGGCCCAGAAGAGAGAATTGCCTCGATATAGGTAGCCACAGCCATGATTCTAGAGAGTGCAGCGTGTAGAAGATGGATGCTCCATCTTGCCTGGCAGGTAGAGGAAAGGCACTGAAGAAGCTTCAGGGCTGGGCGAGGTGTCTGAGTTTGAATCCTAGGCCTAGTGTCCTTCCGCCCGGCCCCTGGCTCAGCTTGGCCTCCAGGACAGAGTACATTTTGATAACTCCAAACTAAGCTGCCTTGGGAAGGACTTTGGAAGTATGGTTTAGTTCTCTCCTGATTCCCTCCAGGCTGGGGTGAGAATTCTGATCTAACTAGGGAAAATGTCATTTGAGTTGTAGATCTGGATTGATTTCTAAGGGGACTGGATCTAGTTGTCACCACATACTAAGAAGGACACCATGAGCAGATGCCTGATGGTCCAGAAAAGAGAGAGTAGAACAGGGCTAGAGGTGGAATTGAAATTCTGTCCTGTCCTCTCCACCATCTTCACAAACTGAATAAGAAAGGGCTCTAGGAAGAGGCGTTGATGTGTGTCTGTCACACATTACAAATGGATTTTTTTTTTTTTTTTTTTTTGGTCCTGGAGATTGAACCCAGGGGCATTCTACCTCCAAGATACACACCCAGCCCTATTTTATTTTATCTTTTATTTAGAAACAGAGTCTGCTGAGGCTGGTTTCAAACTTGGGATCCTCCTGTCTCAGCCTCCCAAGTACTGAGATTACAGGCATGTGCCACTATGTCCAGCTTACAAATGGAATTTGCAAATAAACTTTATTCAGCATTCAGTATATGCCAGACATTACACTAGGCATATTTCACATTCTTTTACTTTGAGGTGAAAAGACGGCAAAATGACCTTATGAAGATGCTCTGAACTATATGTTCATCAGGGGCCCTGGCCACTCCTGTGAGTTCAGCCTATGCTGAGTGAGGGACAAAGGCCATTCCCTGTCTACAGGAACTGATATTTTAATTGCAGAAAAGAGCTATTTAGGTAAAACAATTAGTAGAAATGCAGTATTCTATAGGTATTCATGTCAATGATAATGATGTAATAAAGTGCTAGTTTACGTGAGAGAAAAGTCATTTGGAAAGTAGATTCATACTGAGTGACCTCTTTCTTGTGCTTTAATGAAGAAGAAGGGTGGAACATTTACTGAAGGCCTTCTATATTCTAGATATTTTCACCACATGACACTCAAGTTAGAGAATGTATTGTTATTTCCATTTTACAGTAAAGAAAATTCAGACTCAGAGAAGTGTAGTACTTGCCCAGGATTACTCAGTAAGTGGAGAAAAATTCTGCCTGATGCCAAAGGTCAGGCGCATTCTCCCTACAGCTACAGGAGAAATTCTCATGTACCTCATCGGCCTGGTAGATGAGGAGGCACAGAGTGCTCCAGGTAAGAGCAGAGAGTCCTCCAGATAGCACAGGAGAATGGGCTTCAGCCCCAGCAGGAGAGATTTTACTCGGCCATGATCGTCAGGATGGCTCAGCACTGCCTGTGATGTCCAAGAAGAGGCACGATCGCCTTCTCTGCAGTCTTTTTACAGGTGGCATCTTGAAATTTGCTTCTTCTTTTCTCTCTCTCTTTAGAGATGGGGCAAATGAGGAGACCTTTCTGTGTCTTTTCCACCCAATGAATCTCAACTCTACAAGTTTCCTTCCCAAGACACTGCAGGCCAGATGTTTTAACTGCTCCCTCCCTTACAGCCTACACAATAACACATGCAAATAATATCTGTCAGCATCTAATTGCAAGAGCAACGAGTCCCCAGTGCCTTGTTGGAAGGCATAAATGAGTAATTGGAGCCATGGCTAATGGCTGAGGTCACACTTTTCTGCTGGTTGAGATGCAGATATGGCAAGCACAAGCCACTCCCTTTAAGACTTTTGCTTTCCAGGTTGTGGCGGAAAAGGGCAAGCACACTGTCTTTCAACAGTGGAAAGTGAAACAAAGACAGACTTCCCAGCCCCTGGTGCTTTGGTCTGTGAGCCTACTCTCATCCCATCTCAAGATTTAATCCCAAAGACAAGGTCAAGGTTATATCCACACCTCTTCTTGGGCTTAAGGCCAATAGGGTCCTCTGGGAGCCCAAGCTTAAGAACTTTTTTTTTTTTTTTTTTTTTTGTGGCAGACTTGGGCCAAGGAGGAGGAGAAAGAGGAGGAAGAGGAACCCAGTACCAGGCAAGCCTGATTCTTTCCCACTTAAGTCAGAGCACGAGGGCCTCTGAGCTCTGAGAGCCTGAGGACTGGGAATTTCATCCTACTACAAAGAATGGGACCTTTCCTGGGCAATCTTGGGATAGCATCTGCCCTCTAAATCCAGAGGAAGTCCTTGAAAGCAAGAAGGCTGAGCATCTCACATTTTGATCTAGTTTTTAACCAGGTCTAGAGATTCAGTACATACCTGGAGCACATTCCCTTTTTCTCTAACAAAGTATGCACCCTTGATCTACTACCACCTACATACCCTACAAGGACTGCAAGCTTCTCCTTTATTTTGATGTTTCCAGTCAAATCCAAGATATGATACCAGGTATTGGCAAAAATAAATAAAATAAAATAAGTGAAATACAAGATCAAGAAACTTTACAAAAAAGGTGCCATGAGCTTGGATGTGATCAAACAAGTCACTCCAAAATAGAGGCATTTCCTCATGTGTAAATGGAGGTGCAACACCCTGCAGCTGTCTTTATAATTTAGTCATTGCTATTTAAACCCTCATTCAAAAACAGGTTTTCCACCTCCTTTCAAATTAGTCTTTTGATTCAACTATAGCTCCTGAGGTCAAGTTATTGTAGGAGATAAGCGGCATTTAAGAGATTAAAATTTTCCCTGGCTTTTCAAAGGTTAGTCTCATGTTCAGAAATCTAGATACTCAAGGTAGAATGGACAGGTCTTGGGGTAAATAACTTTGTACTCCAGAGGGGGAAAAAAAAGTTTAATAGTGGCCAAAGAATTAAACAAACTCTAATTCTCTTCAAAAATAAATGTCCCAGCCAGGTGTGATGGTGCATGCCTATAATCCCAGTACTTGGGAGACTGAGATAGGAGATCACAGGTTTGAGGCCAGCCTCATCAACTTAGTGAGACCTTGTTTCAAAATAAAATAAAATAGGGCTGTGGGTATAGCTCAAAGGTATAATACCTCTGGGTTCAATCCCCAGTACCCCCCCCCACACACACACACAAAGTCCCCATACACACCATTTTTTAAAAGTCAGGAAAAGTCCATGGGGTTCATTCTACTTCCAGAGAAAGCCTGTGGCAATCTTTTTTTGCAGCAAGAAAAGACTGGCCCACTCTGCTGAGAACATATGTCAGAGATACCTTTGGCAGAAGGAAGTTTCAAAAATCACTTTTCTAACAGTGACCCAGTACAATCCATGCTTTGGGGTATGAAGAGGCAAGAGAGAAGGGACAGTAATCTTTCACTTAAACTCCAAGTCCCAGGAATTCCACTTAAACTCCACATCACATAGATTCGTATCTAACATTAAGACTCAGTTCTTAGGGGACAGACCGAAGTCTGCCAGCTCAGGACAGATGGTCTTTCTTTGCATCTGCATGGCCTGTTTGAGAAAGGTCCTAACTCAGGGTCACAAGATCTGAGATGGAACACCAACTCCACCCCTTACTCTTCATGGGATCTCAGGCAAGTCGCCGAGCCTCAACTCTTCTGTCTACAAGATGTTCACAATGGCATGGTGTTCATAAATCTGGTCTTTGGACACTATGCACATAAGTTATTATTTCGTGCTCTGGGATAGAGGCAAGATCCCAGGAGAGTGTCAGAGGCACAGAGTGCCCTTCATTCACACACAAGGTCTTATGTGCCCACCTTGTAAGGTGCCTCTCCTTCTTAATGAAGGTGCTCTTGCCCTGAGAGTACTCTGCTCCTGAGCTAGCCAGTTCAGCCCTGGCCTGGCTCCTTTGCCTCATTTGTAAGGAAGGAATTCCGAGGCTATCTAAAAGGAAGTCAGATTGTTTTCGGAAAACAATAGCAAAGTAACTACAAGTCATTAGCTTCCTCCCTGGGGCCTGAAATCAAGCTTGTCTGGGCAGCTGAAAGGACTGTTAGCACTGTTTACTTAAAGACCTCTGGACAGGACCCATAAATTAATTCCTGTGCATGACTTTCTGGAATGAGGGGAGGTGAGTCATGGAAGTGGGAGAATGCCTGAGAGTGGACAAGATTCCTGCTCCTTTAGGACACAGTTGAGTACCTAATGTTGCTCTGCCTTTTCTGGTCCTCTGAGTAAAGTTTTCATTTGGATATATACATGTACCTAGCGGCATCTGCACTCTGAGATAGCTCTTAATGAATTTCTTCCCAGAGAAGAAAACCAAACAAACAAACAAACAAAATATGAAATACCTGTTTTCTGCCCTCCTCTTAAAGGCCTCTGGGAAACCAAATACTTCTCAGACAGGTACTCTAGACATTCCTTTCTGAACAGGAATTTCCACAGTGACAGGAGCAGACCAAAGTTAGGATTGCAGAACCCTGTCTCCTTAGAGGGATATCTCAGAACCATGTAAGTATCAAAGAATTGCAGATACTAGAATGCTGGCTCTGGAACAGGAGCAGATGAGGCCACTGAGGCCCAGAGAGGGCAAGCAACTTGTCTAAGGTCAATAGCAGAAGCCAGATCTCTCAGTGTCTAGGAAACCTAGGAATTCCCCAAAGGCTGAATAGACCCATTAATTGGTACTAGATCCTCTTACATCTATTAGGGCACTTAGCTGAGGGTCCCTGGAGCTTAAATTATTAACAACCAGAGAAAAGACATTATTTCTTGACCTCTCTAGGTTCTGGAACAACTTGTCTCTAAGAGCTAAAGATAACTATAGACTCTAACATTTTTAAGAGGAGATGCAAATTGGCTGCTCTTGAGCTGTTTTTAAATAACCTCAGGCAAATATGAAAATATATTGAACTTCAGATTTGGTGTTTGGGCCAGAGGATATTCCTATTATATACAGAAACCCCAGGAAGACCTGTGGTGTTAAAGGTCCAAGGAGAAAGGAGACAGGAGAGAGCTCTATGGCAGAAGAGATTTTATTGGGATAAAATCTGTGGAGGGGTGTCTCCAGAGAATAGAACCCATGTCCACTTACAGACTAGAAGCTTATACAGGTTGTTTAGGGGGAGATTCCATGGGTGAGGGGGAAGAGTGGTTAGCCATTACTAGGGGGATGGTCACGGGGAGTTAGTTGGGTTGTTAGAGTGGTTAGGCAGGACAATGGGAATTTTCCATAAGCTGAGGGATGTAATAAGCAAGGGGCTTGTTGGGCACATCTTAGGCAAGACAATGGGGACATTTTGGTAAAGTAGCAGGAAGAGTACATTGAGCAAAACTTGGGGATTTCTGGTCAGCAAAGAGACCTGCAAAATGACACATCTTCACAAAGTGGAGCCACTTTCGTCTGAGACTCTAACATTTTACACTCTTCCTCTTATTAGAAAAGAAGCAGGTGGAGGGGGTGGAGTGCATTTTGAGTTGAAGCAAAGGGTGTTGAATCTCTTCTGTATTTGCTTCATGCAGAACAGGGACGTGGAGTTTGGGGCATCTGTACTGCTTGGGAAGGAAAACAGTGTTTATGTATTTTTCAGTGGCAGCTTGGATGATGGAGTCAAGCCTTCAGGAGACAAAGTGAGAAAGTAAGTTTTAAATGCAAGGGGCAAAGATCATAAAGATGGGAAAAACAAGAAGGGGAAGTCATAATGGGAGCAATCTAAGGTGCCCACTTCAGGATGTTTGGCCAACATCCCCAGGTACCAGTTGATTCCTTCTGGAGGTGGGCAGCTCTTTCCCTTTGAGCGGTGTCCCAAACTATTCCAGATTGATTGATATAGAAAGAGCACTCCTCCAGCAGAGGCCTCCCTTTTTAGCAGTGAAGAGACCTAATCCTTTTCAATTTTTTAGTATGACTCCTGCCAGTGAGTCGATTTGGTTTTGAAAGGTTATGATTGAGTAGGCCAGGTCTTCTTGGGTGTGTGTAAAGCCTTTAGATAGTTGTTGAAAGTATGTGGTTGCAGTGAAGACTCCGGCTATACCAGTTGCTAGTGTGGCAGTGATGCCTATGCCAGTGAGGATGGGGATGAGGGGTATCACTCACCTGGAGTGGGCAACAGAAGAGGAAAAGGAGGTGAACAAGGAACAGGAATGGTTTGGTTGTCAGGGAACATGGTAGTATCAGGGATAAGAGGAGTCAGGGTACTACAGATCCCTGACCAATTGGCTGGAAGACAGCCATAAACTGAAGTGTTATCAAGGAAAAAAAAAATAGTCCTGGGACATTGAGACAGAATTAGAATGCAAAGAACACTAGCCAGGAAAAGGTCCTTTTTGGAGCATCAGGGATGGGCTTTTCATTTTCCAGGGTGAATATTGGCCTGAGAGAGTGGCTCCTATGAGGGCCTGAAAGTAGATTTTAAGAGAGTATAAGAGGGGTTCATGTTCCTCTGTATGGCTGGCCAGAGTTAGGTAGAAGTAGGGGGAAACAATACAAAGACATTGGTGGAGGGAAATTTGGGTTGGTGGGAGGCAAGTGGGATACTCGGTACAAGGCATCCATGGAAGTGCTTCAATGTGAGTTTAATGGGAGGTGTCATGTGCAAGAGGGGGAGCCAAAGTCAAAAGATACCTAGTTAAATTATGTGGGGATCTTGTAAATGGTTCCCTGAGTATGGCTCTTTCTTTTTACCCCAAAATTACACCCCTGTTCCTGGTTATATTTTCCTGCTAGGCATACAAGACCTTATGTGAGATCAACATAACTTTTTATAAAATTATTAAACTGTTAAGGTCAGTCAAGTCTCCTCAAGATTACTTTTAGGGACTTTGCGAGGATTTTCCTTACCAGTTGTGCCAGCTACCAGAATGGATCATAGCCTTGCTGACCTCATGGCTTCCCTTGAAGCACTGGAGATATTTCCCTCTTCAATGACCCTCCTTTTCACAGAACATGCACTAGTGGATCTTAGTCTCTGGGGTCTTTGAAATTTCCCTGACCAGGAGGTTGAATGACTTACCAGAATTGCTAAGCCCTTGGGAGTCCCATCATTCCCTGAGTTTGGCTTGACTTTGGAAGGCGAAGGCAGAAATATTGGCATTTTTCCTTAGCCCTTTTATTTGTCCTACACCCACAAGGTCAGTTTCACCAGTCCTTTTTTGTTTTTTGGTTTTTTTTTTGAAGAGGCTGGGGTGGTAGGGTGTGGGTGAGGAGGATGAGGAGTGGGCCAGGGTGAGGAGGCAAAAAGGGTTTCATTAAGTTGCTGAGAATCCACGAAGTTGCTGAGGCTGGCCAAGATCCTTCTGTCTCAGCCTCCCAAGCGCTGGGATTACAGGCGTGTGCCACCACACCAAGCCTTACCAGTCCTTTTTAATGAGTAAGGGTCAATATTATGGCCCATCTGTTTTTAAGTGATGGCTATCATCTAAAAACACTGTTTAGCTTGTTCTTCTAGAAATAGTACTTCTATAAAATGGTAACAGACACCAGTTACAAAGATTTCTAAGGAAATACAAAATAAAATTAATAGGAACAAAACAAATCGAGGTTATATAATAGTTCCGACAATATTAGATGATATAAGTAAATCTCCATTTAATTTTGACTTGTTTACACACATATACTTATTAATGCCCAATTTTTTGATCAACAGAGTGGCATGATTTAGAATGCCAGGCATTTGGGCACCTCTATATTTGCTCAAAGATGGTCATAATACACTTTAGGAATATACATATATAAACCTGAAAAAGGCTATCAGTATTAACAATTTTTGTTTAGAAGACACCAGCTTGGTAAATTGTTCTCTTAAGCTTTGCATTTCAGAAAATACTTGGGAAACAAAAATATTTAACATTCAAAGAAGCCAGTAGTAATTAACATCACACTTACACAAAAGTTAAAATGCATTAATTTAGCATTTACTTTTGGAGTGAAATTCAGAATCCATGGTTTAGTAAAATAACTATAATTACAGGTCTATGTAGGTTAACAATGTTGACAAAAATCAGAGAATATCTCTAGACCTTTTATAAGTTTAAGGGGCAGTATTAAAATCAGAAATAGACTTATTATCTGATGTACAATTATATCTCACACAATAATAAAACATTTATTCAGTCAAAGCAACCAGATGTAAACCAGATCTTAAATGACAGGAATTTTTTTGATAGCACTAAACATATAGATAGCAGACATTTCAATAACTTTATTAACCATTTTATATTATTAAGGTTCAGATATAATGTAGATATAATGTACATTGCATAAAAGAGCACTTAACTGGTTACCTTGCATGTATTAAATATATATCTTTTACTTTACAAACTTTTATTTAACTTTTAGATAAAGCTCAGATACACAGTATAGGTAGCCCTCAAATGTAGACTCATATTCTAGTTACAGATATATAGACTATCAAATATACTATAGTAACCAAAAGTAATAGTTGTTCAGTTAGCCTGAGTTCTAAAGTGGTCATTTAACAGGCTGTAAACCACAGACACCTAAACTCTGACTCTGCTAAGGTGCAGTTTGCTAAGTAATCAAAGGCCTAACAATGACAGTAAACACAAGAGATTATCTTGATGAAAACAAAATCTTTCTTTAAGATAGTTCACGGTAAGTTGTTACTTAGAACAAAAAACACTAATGTTTTAAATATAAAAAAACCCATGAAATTATTGTAATAAAATAGAAAACTTTTGCTCTCTAGGATAGTTTTTATAAAATTTTACCAAAGGGCCAATTGATATCTTAGGGAAACTTAGCCAAGCATAGTGGCACATACCTGCAATCCTTGTACTTGGGAGGCTGAGACAGGAGGATCACAGATTCAAGGACAGTCTCAACAACCTAGTTAGACTCTGTTTCAAAATAAAAATAAAAAGGATTGGGGGTGCAATTCAGAGGTAGAATTCTCCTGGGTTCAACCCCTAGTACCACAAGAAAAAAAAAAAAAAAAACCTAATTGTTTTAAACAGAATTAATGCATTACATTTGCCTTTCAGAAAACCCTTTAAATAACTCCTCTTACAATAAATAACTTTATTATGCATACAAAACTTCTTTCATAAGTTTTAATTTTTACAAATCATTTGAAATGTCCTCAAATCCTTTGCAAATTATTTTATGTTTTGATTTTTGTTCTCACTTTTCTTTTAAATAGTCGGTCATTTTTTATACTTTTATTGGTGCATTATAGTCTCACATCATAATGTAGTTCACAGTGATGGTGACATACATGCACATAGCACTTGGTGGGCTTTCCCCCAAATCCTTCTCATTCCCTCCCCCTTTCCCTATACAGGGTATTGAGGTTGACATTGGTATTCTCACATATACGTAGTGTGAATCAAAGTGGTTCCTTCATTGATTTGCTCTTTCCACCTCTTTCCTTAGGCCACCTCCCTGGTTCCACTGGAGTTTCTCCTCCATTATCTGAGGTCCCTTTGTTATCTCTAGCTTCTGCATATGAGAAAAACATATGACCCTTCACTTTCTGTGACCAATCCAGTCATTAGAGAAAAAAATCTTGCCATACAGAATCCTTTCCCACCTAAAATTACTTCCTTTTTCCTTTTAACTTTCTCTATTAAAATGCCTCCTCATACTTATAAATATCTCCTTTTAGTTACTGTGTTTTCTTTTTTCTTAAAAAATTTAACCTTATATTTAAAACAATCCTTACAAAAATCTTTTACTTTAGACAAATCACTCCTTTTTGTTTTTTTAATTTTTTTTGTGTGGTACTGGGGATTGAACTCAGAAGCATTCTACCTCCGAGCTATACCCCCAGCTCTGTTTTTTATTCTTTATTTTGAAACAGGGTCTCACTAAGTTGTGGAGTGCCTCACTAGGTAGCTGAGGCTGGCAGCGAACCTGGATCTTCCAGTCTCCGCTGGGATTACCAGCATGCACTGCCAAGCCTGGAAAATCACTCCTTTTAAGTAAAAGAAAATACTTTATGTCCTTTATAGTTTTCTCCTCAAAACACTGCTTAGAAATTCTTTAACTTCTTATATACAGAGTCACACATTAATTAGAATTTAACTCTTAGTAGTTTATGTTTAGTTAAGATCCAAAAGGAGCCAGATATGATGGTGCATGCTTGTAATTCCAGTACTTGGGAGGCTGAGACAGGAGGATCGCAGGTTCATGGCCAGCTTCAGCTACTTAGTGGTTTAAATTCCCAGTACCGCAAACAAAACAACAACAAAAAGAAGGTATCATAAACGGTTCCTTATATTATGAAAACACATTTGATAGACTCAAATATATTGTCTTTTGCTGACATTAAAAATCCAAGAGTACTTTATGTTTAGCAATTGATGTTTAACATTTTAACTCATACACAATTTAGATTTCTGAAAGATATACATTTATAAAAGCTTATACCATTTATATTTACATAATTCATCCATTTTAATAGCTATTTAAAATTATCCACATAAATCAAGATGTTAAACAAGCATAGTTAGCACTTTAAGTTGTTATTTTCACACACAAAAAAACTAAAAACAATAGACATTGCATTGCATTTTAAACATCAAATAGAAATAGACAATACCATCCTACTTGGATAACCTCAGAGAAAAATCTATTAATTTTTAATGACATCTTTTGTTTTTATTTTACCAAACTGAAACTTATTTGTTAAAGATTTATTTAAGTCATGTGAACTAAAAGATATTTGGATGCATGTTTCTGTTGCTATTTATTGTTATTTAATTTATGAGTGTTCATTTCTCTATAAGCCAATTTTTTTTTTTTTGGTAACATGTAGACAAAAGCAGACAATACACTCATGGGTATAGACATAAATAAAAATAGGCAGCAGTCAAATGTCTTCTAGTTTTTATTTGCCAGAGATTGTATCTCCATAGATGGGGGACAAGAGAGTTACAGATATTTACTAAACATAGTGTCATAGTTAAAGTTCCAAAGGTCCAAACAAACCTATCACAGATGTCTGTCACATAACAGTGAGTAACAGATTATAAAATAAAGGACACAAATATGGAAGCCTATACAGCAGAGGACATCTGGGGCAGGGTCCACCAATCATGGCTAACATTGAATCAATTGATTCAGGTGGCACTATCTCCATGAAGAAGATTCTGCATCAGACATCATTACTTTTTATTTCTCAAGGGGGAAAAAAAACCCCAATACTTAGATATTTGCCTATTTTTGTTCTCATTTACTAAATAAATTGAGGTAAAGCCAGGTAACAAAAGTCAATTTTTTTTCTCTAAGTCCTTTGCCTCAAAATAATTCAAATTATTTAATATGAGCCCAAGGAAAAGTTCTCAGCCATACTGAATTACCAATGCCTTATTTTTAAAAATCTCTGATATCTCAAATAATTTAGGTGCTCATAGGAGTTTATAATTTTATTATAACAATGATACAAAACCTCCTAGAGAATATTAAGAGGACCCAAGGATATTTCTAGATAAAACAAAATTAGGTTGATAACAAAACACATCTAATACAACAATTGAAGGTGAGGTTATTTTTCTTTCAGTTAGCATCAGTAGGTTTTATCTCAAGACATAGGGTCAATCAAGGAGGTTATATCTATTTAAAGTGATGAGATTGAACTCACTTTTCTTTCCCAAATATTGAGTACAAGTAATAAAAAAAAAAATAGACATGTAAACCAACATATTTTAGTTAAGGCAACTTTTGTGAATGATTCAGCTGACATTATCTGCACAGGACTGCCTGGTTTTTCTAGAACATAAAATGTGAGATTATACAGAGACCCTTCACATTAACAACAGCTTTATAGATTTAAAAGATTGTCTTTAGGATGTCACTTCCTTTAACTATTACATCAAAATTGGTTCCTTTAAATGTGTGTCTCAGAAGAACCCCACAGTTGAGGAAACATGGGGATCCTCAAAATGCTGGAAAACTAATCCCTCATGTACATTTTTCAGAATGAAAAATTTATGTTTCTTCTGATCCAGGAATGGGGTATGTTAGTCTAAAAGGTGTGCCTGATCTTCAGTGCTTTTATTAACAATCACTCATCTTCTAAGGGGAATGGGCTTAGGCCAGAAAGAGAGAGAGAAAGAAAATCCTCCTTCAAGTCCTGTAGCTAGTGGTTGATTTCAAAAGCAACAGTTTTTCTTAGTCTTAAAAGAGGTCTGTGAGGCATCTTGTACATTCTAAACATGGTTTACACAATAAAACACCAACAGACAGCTAGGAAGTTTATGGGAAGTCCTGCAACAGCGAGGATTTGGTGGAGGGGCACGGTTGATAGAGGGTATTGTAGACCTCTGACTATCTGCTGTTGCTTTGCTGAGAGTGTAGAGATAGAGCTGAATTGAAAATTGAGAATGCCATTTTCTGGCCATTAACTGACATTGTCTCGTTTGTATTGATGCCAACTTGTGTTGCAGAAGGATAATAGGCATTTGGGGTCAATGACCAGCACAGCACAAAGCCAAAGGCATTAAGGTTGTGAAGGAGCCAAATGAGTGTGGTGTCCTGTGGGGACAATAGATACCTATTGTGAATTGGTATCTGGGAGGGTCCTAAACCCTGGAGTGTGAAGGGAAATTTTGTAAGTTGGTGAGGGGACTTAAACCCTTGGAGGTTAAATCAGAGGGGAAGGGCATCCCCCAACCATCTGAAAAATCTCTGAATGGGAGGACAGAACAGCCTCCAGGCATCCTCAAGATACTGAGGGTCCTACAATCCTGGATTGCTATGGGAGTTGCTCTTACCCAGTGCCAGAGTTTTTGGTGATCACTCCTGAAGTGATATATGGGGGGTCTTGGACCTGTTGAGAGAATCAAATGGGAAGAAATGGTAAGGACTTACCCTGAGATGGTGAATTTGCCAGTGTTGGATGCCCATAGCAGCAATGCAGTGGTTTCTGCTGGAGTCATCAGAAGGGAGAGGAAAAGAGAGAAAGGAGAGAGAGGGTGGGGAATTGTAGTGAGGATCTAGAGTTCCTCGGGATCTTGTAGTTAGCTGAGGACAAGCTGCTGCTGCCCATTGCATCTGAGGTTTCAAGAAAGAACTTACATGATGGTAACTTGCTACCCCTCCTGGGTTTCCACACCAAATGAAAGATCCAGGGAGGAAGGAGATCGGAGATGGCTCTATGGCAGGGCAGACTTTATTGAGATAAAACCTGAAGAGAGAGGTCTCCAAGAAGGGGTAGAGTCCATGTCCACTTACAGACTAGAAGCTTATATAGGTTGTTTAAGGAGAGATTCCACAGGTTGGGGGAACAATGGTTAGCCATTGCTAGGGAGATTATTAAGGGGAGTTCATTGCTCTGGGTTAAGCAGGACAATGGGAATTTTCCATAAGCAGAAGGATGTGATAAGCAAGGAGCTTGGACACTTCTTAGAATAGACAATGGGGACATTTCAGTAAGCAGGGGGAAGGGCATATTGAGCAAAACTTGGGGATTTCTGGTCAGCAAAGAGATCTGCAAATGACATGTCTTCACAAGATCACAACATGGAGCCACTCTCCTTTTCTTTTTCTTTCTTTCTTCTTTTTTTTAATACTAGAGATTGAACCCAGGGGAATTCTACCTCTAAGATACACCCCAGCCCTATTTTTTATTTTTTATCTCAAAACAGGGTCTCACTAAGTTGCAGAGGGCCTCACTAAGTAGCTGAAGCTGGCTGTGAACCTGTAATCTTCCTGTCTCAGCCTCCCAAGTACTAGGATTACAAGCGTGCACCACCACATCTGGTGATGGAGTCACTTTCATTTGAAACTCTAACATGGCAGGCTTCACAGGCTATAGAAACCCCTGTATTTATTGCAAACCCTTAGAGAAAGAGGGGTCATAGCCTTGATCTAATTCACAAATTGTTTCTGACCTAGAAAAGATCAAAGATCACTGCTCTAAATCTAAGAGGCCAAGAAAGACTATTTTTCACAAACCTCCAGAGTTTCTGACATAGTCACCCAATCTATGGTCCTACAGAGGCCAATATGTTCTACCCCTTCCATGACCTAGAAACCTTTTATCACACACGTTGAAATCTGTTCTATGATACAAGGTGAGTTTCTTAACTCAGTCTTCACTTGTCAGATATGGAAAGACCAGCTGAGATGAGCTTGTCTATTCTTTCTTTTGATAACCTTTCTAAGCCCATACAGAAAGCCAAGACCAGCACCCATCTCTCATCAGGACTAGTCCAGCACCTGGGCAACTCCACCCAGCTCACCCATCAAGGAGAAGCAATGTATAATAATTAGGTGTCAATCTCTAAGACCCCACCAGTCTTGAAAACCCTTTGACTCTGTGCTGGGTTAACAAATAGAAGCATACAGCAAAGGCTTTGTCTCCAAGTTTGCAATCTACTTCAAAATAATAAAGATTTTAAAAATAATTAATAAATTTGGGTCAAGTAGGCCTCCAAACTGAAAATGGTTCATCTTAAAAGCTTCAGTGTAAATCGATGTTGTGGAATTTACAGCATACCAACCCCTAGAAATAATGTTAAGAAAGATAGTTAGCTTCCCAGGCCAGCCCCTAAAAGCTGAAGGGATAATGTTAACCACAGCACTGAGAGGACTAGCGACTCTAAGAACCTATTGGGCAAGGTGTCCAGGTAGGAAGGAAGGATTTAGGAACATGTCTGTTTCCAGAGCTTCAGATATGAGAATCTCCGCCCTGCACCTGCAGTAGTAAGGTGGCCTTTTCTTGCCTCCCCTCTTCATGAGAAAGGGAAAGAAATAAAATTTGATCATCTAATCTTTTTTTGTGTGTGTGTGGTACTGGGGATTGAACCCAGGGGCACTCTACTTTACTCTATATCCCCAGCCCTATTTTATTCTTTATTTTGAAACAGGGTCTCACAAAGTTGCTGAGGGCCTCGCTAAGTTGCTGAGGCTGGTCTCAGCCTCCTATGTATTGGAATTACAGACATGCACCACTGTGCCTGGCTGATCACCTCACTTTCTCAATGCAAGACTCACTCTCTCAGCATTGTCCCTTTCATAAGCTAATCTCTGAACCCAGCCACAAACAGAAAGCTTTATTTTTTCAGACCTTGAGTATTCCTAATTATAAAAAGTAGTAGCATATTATTGTAAAAACTTAGGTAGTGCAGAAGTCTAAACAAGAGGTTAAAATCACCCCTAGCCAACATTAAAATATCAATATACAACCATCCACTACGTTTTTATCCTAATGAACTTTTTACAAAATTGGAATTGTATTGTGAACACTTTTCTGCAGTCTGTTTTTCTTTTCCCTCAGTTAACAATATGTCAGGGACATTTTCTATGTCAATAGATATACACCATTTTTACCTTTTTAATGATTATCAAGAAATCAGTCAGAGGAAATGGCACCCAAAGACAACGTAATGTGTCTGTGCCTTGTCTGTCTACAAGGATGTCACTGCTGCACTAGAATTCTCAAAAGCTAGCATCTGTGCTGTGCCCTCTGGACCAATGCAGGGGATGTATCACCTCCACACCAGCAAGAGTATGTCACCCAGGGAGGGAGTCTGTAACCCAGTCCTTGGGTTATACATAGCACCCTGCTCTCCAGATTAATCAGAATTCATTTAATGGCCTTTTATTGAGAATTTCAATTTTTGGTTAACACAGAGAGAACCATTTTAAGGTAAGCGGTGCCTTTTAATTTCTATAAGAAAGCTGTTTGGTGCTGATATGTTCCTCTCTCTGCCCCAAGTACATAACTCCGTGGGATTCTGAGCCCTCCTTTCAAAGCCTTGCCAGTAGCTTGTGGGAAAGAGCAGAATTTCTGGACAAAACAATTCAAAACAAAACAAAAAACAGTAGCCTCCCCCCATTCAACCAACCCCTTCCCCACCACACACTTAGACGCAAAAGGAAATGTGCTGGGTGAGAAGTAAAATACTGGGGGAGATAAGAACCGGCCTTGACAGAGCCTGGGAAAACCCTTCAGGAGTCTTGGGTGAGACTTTCTATGGGTAAACAGAGGTAGAAGTATAAATCCTGAATAGCTAATGCAAACTTTGAAGAGCTGACCTCCCACCATCAAGTCTGCTGACCCCAGAAGGGCTCTCATCATACCCTGTGGCTCATCCTGCCCAGGTTCTGTGAGCTCCCACGTGACCTGTGGTTAAAGTGGGAGCTCTGCCTGGTGGCCAGGACATGTATAGGAGACAAAGGCTGATGGGCAGCGAGAGGCCAGGAGGCAGTGTACTAATCAGGGACTCGGGAGACCCGAGCTCAAGTCCTAACTCTGACACACGGTCCAGTGACCTGGAGAGGTCACTCAGACTCTATGGCCTTCAGTTTTCATCTTGGTTTGGGTTAAAGTCCATTGACTGTTCCATTGACAGTTCTAAAATTGGATGTCACCATGATTCAAAGTCATTGGCTATCTCCATATCAAGCCAAAGCTTAGAAGAAATTGAAGTTTGTCTCAGGGGTCCAACTGTATTTATTCTTATGACTCCTCCCTTTCTTTATCTGTACAGCACTCTAGGGAGCACAGATGTTCTTGGGCTACTTGTATTCCATATTGTGACACCATATTAAAAACTCAAAGCTGAGTATGGTGGCACACACTTGTAATTCCAGTGCTTGGGAGGTTGAGACAGGAGGATCCAGGAGAGCCTCAGCAATGTAGTGAGACTCCCAGCAACCTAGTGAGACTGTGTTTTCAAAACAAAAAATAAAAAGGCCTTGGGGTGTAGCTTGGAGGTAGAATGCCCCTGGGTTCAATCCCCAATGCCCAAAGAGAGAAAGGCAAGGAAGGAAGAAGGAAGGAAGGGACAGAGGGAAGAAGCTCAATAGTACTCCAGGTAAAGGAGAACAGAAATGAGCAAACACTTGGAGGCATTTTTCAATTTGGATGCTTTCAGCAGTCAGTAACAGAAAACTCAGGTGGAGTCAATAACCCCTCTGACCACTACACTGTGGGACTGTTTAGGGTGTGTTAAAGCTAATGGATGAGCCACTTATAGCTTACCCATTCATTCATTCATTCATTCATTCATTTGTTCAGCCATCCCTCCATTTAAAAGCCCACTTAACTTGGTACTGTGCTGGGAACTAGATAAGTGACTGGCATCTGCACTAAGACACCAAAACCCAGCACTGTCATCAGCATCAGGTGCTCCTACACCCCTCTGAGAGCCAATAGAGTGATGTCACCAGTGAGAGTCCCATAGGACCAGCTGGAGAACTAGTTGGAATAAAAATGCTGCCTTGGTTTACATTGCCAAGTTTATGAGGACATTATGATATCCAAAGTGTCTGTGTGGATTTAAGAGACCGAGGAATGCATGCTGGCAGGGAATGTAAAGGAATTGATGTGGAGCTCTGATCTCAGCAGAAGCCAGGAACCAGCACCTCTGCATCTGTTCACCCTACATTCAGTGGTGTATGTCACTCCCATTCACCTCCAGATCTGGCTGACTGACTGTGGGCCTGCAAATGGCCTAATTATGATAGTTGATGCTCAGATGGACCTAAATAGGCAGGGATCATGACAGGTAACTGCAAACAGATAATGATGATGATACTAATGATGAAAATAATAATACTAGCTAACACTTATATATATAGTACCAGGCAGTGGCCTGAGTTCTTAACACACATTAGCTCATTTAACCTTTACAAAACTCTGCAAGGAAGATATTAGTAGCCTCATTTTACAGAGGAGAAAACTGAGGACAGAATTTCTGTCCCAGGTCACATAGCTGGCTAGTGGTAGAGCTGGGATTTGAATCCATGCAGTCTGGTTTCAATGTCTGTGCACTTGACTACACAATAAATTATGTAACAATGAAGAAGTGCTACAGTAGAGAGAAGATCAGATGCTATGGGAATTGGGAAAGGCACCAGTCATGAAAGTACCTGGGAAGCCCACATAGAGGAGATGACTTTTATGTTATGTCTTACAGAGTGAGTAGAAGTTCTCCAGACAGAACTGGGAGGACAGCCCGGGCACCGTGGGACAGCATGAACCCAGGTGTGTCATGGGACCAACAGGTATGCAGGAGCTTGACTTGCAAAGAAACCAGTGTGAGGTGATCGCTGAGAGTTCTGTTACCACATGAATTTGTTCTGCACGCCACAGGGAGCCAGGCAAGAGGTTGAGTCAGAACACTCTCCCAGTTTCCAGGGTTCCCCGGGAGTTCTCAGTTGGTCTGTCCTGGATCACACCCACTGTGAAATCACTTCTCCTTCAGCCGCCTGCTCTTTGCCCTTTCTCCCTCCGACACTGCAGGCAGAGCCCAGGGCTGGTAACCTCACTCCTCCCAACTTAAAAAGTGAAGGACGCACAGGTGGTCAAAGGCGGAGCTGGGCAAGACACTCAAGAAGCACCCACCTCAAAATCCTGGGCCCTCTTTCACCTGGGAACTCTGAATCCCAGGAAGATCCAAATGGAAATGAGCAAAAATCTTAAAATATTTGGAAGGATCTCTAAGAAAAAGGCCCTTTGTTGGAAGCTCCGTTGGACTTAGAGGCGGGAGGATGAATAGACGATGGATCTTGACTCTCCCTGAGATATGACTCCTCTCATTCTCCAGTGTAGTCTCCTCTCGAGTTTCCACTCCATGTCCTGCTAAGATCAGACTCCACACTGATCCCTTTATGGTCCCTGTCAACACGCATAGCTCAGTCCCCTCAATCCAGAAAAGGCTGGTGCAAGGGTCTGATACCTGTGGCCTTAGCAAGCATTAAGCCCTGACTCCATCCAAAAGCTTCCTTCCTTATAAGTAGAAAGTCTATAGGTCCAGGGGCTCTCAGGCCACCTGCATTTTGGTGTCAGTGGTGACTCTTGAGAAGAGGGCCAACAGAGGCCCCACATCCTCGAGGACAGAGCGATGCAGTACCAGGAATAATCCAACAGTGGCCCCCAAGCCTTCAGAGCAGGGCATGTCACTGAGAACTGGGAACTCAACTCAGATGCAAGCTGTGTCATTTGGGTGAATCCCTTAACTCCAAACCTTACTGTTCTCATTTATAAAAAGGGTACTCCCCCTTTTTTGTCCAAAGGCTATTCTGCTTGTGACAAATGTATCACAATATTTTTAATTCTTTATTTTTTTTTGTACTAGGGATTGAGCCCAGGGGCATTCTACCTCTGAGCTATACCCCCCAGTATGTATGTATGTATGTATTTATTTATTTATTTTTGGTGCTGGGAATTGAAGCCACAGGCATTCTGCCTCAGAGCTACACATCCAGCCCTTTTTATTTTTAATTTTGAAACAAGGTCTCACTAAGTTACTAAGGCTGGCCTCAAACCTGTGATCCTCCTATCTCAGCCTCCCAAGTACTGAGATTACAGGCATGCGCCACCATACCCGGCACAATATTATAGTGAACTAATGTCTTGCAAACTGCCAAGCAGCATGCAGGTAAGGCTGCTGTCAATCAGGCACTTGCTGTCTAGGCTGTGGGGAGGGCTCTTCCAAGGAATGGAAACTATTCAGGCATGTCATGCAGGACAGAACAAGACAAGTAAAGTGCAGGAAGTTCCTGGTCAGTCCACCACCCCTGCAATGTCTCTGCATACCTTCTTGGGCCTGTCCTGACCCCTTTCCACCCTGAGGCTCAACAACTCAGGCCTGGAAGCTGCTAGCACGGGAGTGGAAGTGGGTGGTAAATTTTAACACAAAACCTTATAAAATGTTTGCTTTGGGTAAACTAGGGAGGCAGGAAGGTCGAAGACTGAGGTTTGGCTCTTTCCAGTTTAATCAGTAGAGACTACCAAGAGGGGCTCAACCTGACAAGGAAGAGATCTGCAGATGGGTCAGGAGGAAGCAGAGCATATTGAGGAAAATATGCCTCTTTCCTCTGCAGGAAAGAGGGACATGACTGACATCTTGGTTTTTGAAGAGTTGGCATAAAAAGGAAGATGTGACTTCCAGGCAGCTCAAAAGGATGGAGCTAGGATCTCAATGAAGACAAGGAGGAGGAGGAGGAAGAGGGCTAACATCAGCTGACTCTTTCTCAGACACAAGTATTACGGCATTTAATCCTTACAGCAATACCATGAAGTGGTTGCTTTTATTGTTGTCTGTTCTACAGATGAGGAAACCAAGGCATAACAGTTAAATAACTTGCCAAGTCACATAGCAACTGCATGATCTAGCTGGCCTCCAAACCCAGACCTTCTGTTTCCACAGTCCTATAAAGATTTTTTGGCCTAATATGAGGAAGTACTTTCTAAGAATCAGTTTATCAGTTTTTTAAGGGGGGGTGTTTTGTGGAAGTATTTGAACCAAAGCTCAGGGACCGTTTTCAAGGGGCTTTAACTTAGTAAATGCTCCTTGGCAGCAAACATCAGAAAGCAACTATGGCTACATTAAGTTGAAAAAGAAAGGAAAGGAGGAGGAGGTAAGAGAGGGTGATGAGGGAGAGAAGGAAAAGAAGACATTTGTTGGAAGTAGGGTACAGAATAAAATAAATAGCTGAAGATCTAAATTCAAGAAGGACCAGGAACAAGGACCACCCTACAAGGCACAAGATCGGGTTAACCATTTCTTCAGGATACACTTACCCAAATAAATCAGCCCTAATGGATTTCTGTCTTTTGGCATTCTGTTCAAGATTCAAGTTCCAGGGAAGGAACATTCCCTTGGCCTAGCCATGGGAAATACGGACAGTAAAAATCACTGATATTTATGGTGTGTTTATTCTCTATCCAGCACTGTTCTAAGCACTCTGCATGGTTTTTCTTCTTACAGTAACTCTTTAAGAAAGATGCTATTCAAGTTAAGAAATTACAGCACTTCTGTTAGAATTACAGAAGTGCACTTCTGTAATCCCAGTTCTTGGGAGACTGAGACAGGAGGATCACAGGTTCGAAGACAGCCTCAGCAGTGTAGAAAGACTCTTAGCAAGCTATCGAGACCTGGTTTCAAAACAACAGCAGCAACAAAATTTAAAGGGCTGGGGGGTATAGTTCAGAGGTAGAATGTCCCTGGGCTCAATCCCCAGTACCACAAAAAGCCAAAAAACAAACAAACAAACAAAAAGAAACTGAAACTCAGAGAATTTGAGTGTCCTGCACAAGCTCACACAGTGATCTAGCCACAGAGCTGGGATTCAAGCTTTGGCTCTGTGGCACCACCAGGCTATAGTTGCTCAACTATCAAAATGGAAGAGATAGAACCCAAGGCAAAATTCTGGTGTCAGTGAAGAAGGGGAATGTATTCTAAGAGATGAAACCCACCATGCTCCCTATCCCTTGGTATATAGAGAAAAAACTTTCCCCTTCTTGCTAGAGAGAAAGAAAAGACTTCTGTCCTGTGCCTTCTGACCTAAGAATTCCACATACACCCTGTGGCCACTGCAAGGGAAAGATGAAAAGGAAGCAAGGAGCAAATGGACAACAGAAAAGATACAGTAAAGGTCTCGACGAAAATATAGAAAAATACAGAAAAGAGAACCAATAGTCTCTGCACAGGAGGCAGCCAAATGACAAAACTCTGAGAAGGAAACAAAAACAACAAAGAATCCAAATACTAAAGAACTTGGAAGCCAGGTGTGGTGGTACATGCCTGTAATTCTAGTGTTTGGGAGGCTGAGACAGGAGGATTGAAGGTTGGAGGCAACCTCAGCAATTTAGTGAGACCCTCCACTACTTAACAAGACTCTGTTTCAAAATAAAAATCAAAATGGGCTTGGGGGTATAGCTCAGAGGTAGAATGTCCCTGGGTTCGATCCTCAGTACCAAAACAAACAAAACTTGGAGAAACTGAAATTAATTGACGAAAAGCAGAGAGGTCAGTGTCCCTCAAGTGGTGGAAACTGATGGAAAGTCCAAAGTGCATCGGAGCCTGGATCCCATCGTGGTTCAAGACGAAGGTATGGAGTTCGGCTGCTGGAAATGAAATCCTGCCTCCAGCACTACCAATTGTGCCACTTTCGAAAAGTTACTGAACCTTTCTTGAGTCTGCACCCTTATTTGTAAGATTTTAATAATACGACGGATGTGGTAATTCAAGCCTGTAATCCCATTGCTTGGGAGGCTGAGACAGGACGATCACAGGTTTGAGACCAGCCTCAGCAACTTAGTGAGATTCTCATCAACCTAGCAAGACTCTGTTTCAAAACAAAAATATAAAATAGGGCTGGGGTATAGCTCAGGAACAAAATGCTCTGACTTCAATCCCCAGTAACACACACACACACACACACACACACACACACTTTAATAACGCCAATGCCGGGGCAGTGTTAAGAGGATGAAACAAACGTGTGTGGTGTTAAGCACAATGCCCGGCACATGGTGCTTGCTAAACGTTGGCTACTTGGCCACCTTGTTTGCTCCTACACACCCAGCATGGTCTGAGCACCAATGTACAGGAGCACCCTGGGGTTAGGTGCCTGGACAAGCCCATCTTGGGGAACCATAAGCAGAGATCCCAGAGCAGCAGTGGCCTCCATGCTGTGGGGAAGACAGGAAAGGGCACTCCCAACAGAGGAAGGCCTCGGCAGACAGAAGAGCAGGTGGGGAGAGGAAAAGCAGCCGGAGTCTGAGAGTCTGGAGAATGGAATGCCAGAAACGAAGCTCTGGGAAACATTCTTCCTAAAATATAATTGTAAGATCTCCTTTTTTTGTAGCTCTCAGAAAAACCCTTTGAAGTTTCTGAGGCCCTGGGCCAGCAATCAGGAGCCTTGGGTTCCGGTTTCTGCTAATGTCAACGAGTCCCTGTAGTGTTGGGCCAGTTGTTTATGTTTTTGGGGTCTCAACTTCCTTGTCTGGAAAAAGTGGGGATAAGGATATTCATCTCAAATCATTGGGGTGAGCTGGGCATGGGGCCACACGCTAGTAATTCCAGTACTTGGGAAGCTGAGATAGGAAGATCGCAGGTTCCAAGCCAGCCTCAGTAAATTAGCAAGGCTCTCGGCAACCTAGTAAGAACTTGTTTCCAAATAAGAAATAAAATCAGGCTAGGGGTGTAGCTTGGAGGTAGAATGCCTCTGGGCTCAATACCTAGTACCAAAAATAAATAAATAAATAAATAAATCATTAGAATGAAGATTAAATGGGGAGATGTCCATAAAGCACTAGATAAATAACTTTTCTCACTGCCAACCATTCTTATTTTTAATACTTTTACTGGTGCAATGTAATTATGCATCATAATGAGATTCCAAGTGATATAGACGTGTGCACACAGCACTTGGTCCCACCTATTATTATAAAACACCATGCACTAACCAGGAAGTCCACTGGGGCCAGAAGAGTGGGGTAAGTGGATGGTTGTGAATTCATCAATTCTCACGATACCTCAACCTCATGTGGTCTAGTAAATCCATATCTCTAGCCAGTCTCACAGGCTGAAATGATCTCTCTGCTCCACCCAAGTCTACCTTCATCCATTCCCTATCCTGCAAAAATATTTTATCCTTCAAGGCCATGCTTAAATATCACTATCTCAAGGAATCATTTCTGGGAATTCCCTCTGCAGGGGACCTGTTCTTCAGTTTTGCACTGATTTCCCTCTGCTTTGTGTTGCAATTAGTTCTTGAAAGCACAGAGAATATCTTATTCACCTCGGTGTTACTCAGTCTGGGCTACATCACACGTTTCTTTTTAGAACCATACTTTTGTGGGAGGATGGGAAGCATCTTGTCCCCAAATTCATGTCTCCATCTGAAGCAACACCTCATTCACTACTTTGGCTTCACTGAGTATTCCCCAAGAAATAAGGAGGAGATTATCTAGTTGGGAAATTTGGGAACAACTGGACATGCAGGGCCAACTTACCCATTAGGCATAGTGGTTATGGCTCATACTACTTTCAGGGGTCCACACACAAAAAAAGTTTCAATTTATTTTAAAATCAGTAGAAAAACATAAACTTTAAGTCAAAGAAAATGATTTAAAATGTAATATTAATAAAATTCATCTGCATGTAAATGCATATCTAATTTTTACTACTTTTTATGTAAGGACCTACAAAAATCACGATGTAGCTCTGTGGGCAGGCGTAAGTCAGCCTCTTCCCTCTCCTTCCTCCTGAGGAGCTACCTGTCTAGAGGAAGTGAGCATTTATCCATTCATCCTTGCTTAGCATTCGACAGGGGCACAGCCATGTCCAGCATTGCTGGGTGACTGACACTTTGAACTTACTCTCACCAGTAACAAAAGTGATATGATGTGCTGACCTCCTGCCCAGCTTCTATGTCTGTCTCTCTCTCACTTCTTCCTAACCTGAGCAGAGAATGGGAATTCAATTTACTGGATCCCATTAAATCATTGTGTTGATTCTATAAATGATCCTGATCAGATCAATATCATCTTTACTTGACAGATGAAGACACTAATGAACAGAAAGGTTAAAGAATTTACTCAAGGTCAGGCAGCTAACAAATAGATTTAGAACCCAGACTTTTGGACTCCAAGCGAAAGCACCACCCCCCCCCACTACACTGTGTAGTAAAAGCTCAATAAGTGTATGTTAAAATAAATCAAAATACTGAGAGAATATTGCTGGGCAGCACAAAGCTTAGTTGAAATTTTCCCAGAGTTTTTAACCTGACAATTAATTACAAAGTTCACATGAAATATTTGATGTTTATCATAAAGTTCCAAATCTGTTTTCCTACCTTGAAGAATCACCATCAGTTGGAATATATTTTTACACTACCTTCTTTATTTTGGGAGGAACAAAGATTAAGGAGAGGAAAGTCCTTTATTTACCAGCATACTTAGAATAAAAATATAATGTTTGACTTTCATGGAGGCAGACTGAAATATGAATTATCATGGACCTTTTTTAAATTAAAATTCTATTCCAGGAGGCCAGTACTCAAGATTAGCCCTTTCTACTACCTCTGGACAGCAAACCTCCTCAGTAAAACTTGGAAAGTAAAAACGCTTTGGGAATGAAACTGATGAATGGACATGGCGGTGCTATTATTCAGGGAAGACTCTGTTTCCTCTCAAATAAAGGCTCAGAAGATAACTGGCCATGTTTAGAATCCTCAAGTATTTGCCAGAAGAAATGTCTTGGGGAAAAAAGAATCTCCTACCCTGCTTGCCAAATGGAATTCCAAGATCATTGGGCAAGATGAAGTAAACAATTCACAGGAAGAAAGTCACTTTTTTCCACACTAAGTGTGTGTATAGTTCAGCACCAACCTTGACTAATGCCAAGTATAGAATCACCCAAATGTCTACACACCTAAAAAGAAAAGATTCAGACAATGTATTGGGCAAGCTTGTTTATGTATTCTGAGCTAGACTTACACTCACAAAATATTCTAGAATGTGATTTTGCAGATACAGGTAAACCATCTGGCCAGTTTAGGTTGGCACTTATTGCTCTAAGTACCATAAACCTTGCCTACTCCTTTGTCACTCATAGTGCACACATGTAATTAACTCTTCTCTGCCATTACACTAGAAATTCTATGAAGGTAGGGGCTGTGCCTGGCTTGTTCACAATTTGAGCAGTGTGTGGCTCTGTAGAACAGAGGTTAAGAGCATGGGTTCAAGGGCAAGATGGACCTGGCCAGATGCGGTGGTGCTCTCCTATAATCCCAGTACTTGGGAGGCTAAGTACCTGGGATCGCAGGTTCAAAACCAGCCTTAGAAACTTAGCACAACTCAGCAACTTAGTAAGACCCTGTTTCAAAACAAAATAGTACTAGGGGTGTAGCCCAGAGATAGAATGCTCCTAGATTTAATCCCCATACCAAAAAAAAAATGACCTGGATTTGAATTCCACCAGCTACTTGCTAATTGTGCAGCAAAGAGGGAGTGACTTCCTATTACTTAGTTTTTTCATCTATAAAGTTGAGGTGTTAATAATTCTGCCCTCCAGATCCATTGTGAAAATTAAATGGACTCACAGGTAAAGTATTTAGTTTGGCCCCTGACATTTTTGCTGCTACTGTCACAGTAAGTGCTAAATGAGTATTTGGAGGTTTTTTGTTTGGTTGGTTTTTGTTTTTTGTGGGAGTAAGAGTTCAGGCAAGAAGAATGCATGGAGCTGGAGAGTCCTACCTGGGATATTGCCTGGTTGGCTTCTGGGAGGTTCTCACCTAAGGCCACATGAGCAGATCATTTGCCAAAAGAAACCAGCTCTTAGGATGTTAGCCCTTGTCTTCCCCGGTCTTCACCCCAGAGCTGTGGGAACTGAGCTTTGCTGAGCTCAGACTGTTTGTTCTCCACAAGAACCTGATCCAGAGGCCACGGAGACAGCGCCACTGTGGAGGAAATGTGCTCAGGTCCCTCACCTGCCCCGGACATGACATGCTGTCTGGGAGGCTATCAGCATAGAGCCCAGTCCAGCTTCCTCTGCTATTGTTTAGCACTCACCACTTTTCTGATACCCAGCTGTGGGAACTGCTGCCCAGACAGCCTCGGCTCACACTGAAGGCCAGCAGAGCCTGGGGGAACAGGCTAAGAAGGGGCAGGCTAAGGCCTAAGGGTACCCCAGTATGAAGAATATTGAAACACCTAATGCAGTACACTGAATACTTTTCTAAGACTAAAGAAAATTAATAGTCCTCTGCAGAGGAATGTTTAAAGTACTTAATTGTCCTCAAAAAGCCATCCCAGCTCTGGGCATTTTCTAGACTTTCCTGTTTGAAAGACATCCAAGAAGCCCTAGAATCCAATCATGGGGCAAGCATATCTAAAATATGGTACTTAAAACATGTGTTAGAGGCTTATTACCCTAAGAGATTTTTATATTCTTCAGCTCCATTTGGTTATTGCATCAGATATTTGTTAGTTTTCTCCTCTGATAATTTTACCTTCACACAGGATCTAAATTAGCATCCTTAATATAGTTTTCTTTATACCATGTAAAAGGTTTTTACTTCTGATTATTAAGTAATAGTCAGTGTAAAGAGAAAAATATTCAGCCACAGATACAAAGAAATTAAACCATACATAAACCTTAAAGAAAGTAAAAAAAAAAATCACCTGACATACCACTACGTTGTAATAACCACTTTTACTCAATAATTACTATCTATATAATTCAAATATCAATATCTATGACTTCAAACTAAACTGTTTCCTTTAATAATGGTCTCATCTATTTCTATCAGATTTTGTTTCCATTACATTGTAATCTAAGCCAGGACACTTTTTTTTTTCTGAATCACACTTGCCCAGAGAGGACTGACACCTGTTAGATTCAGACATTTCCAGAAATCGAGTCAAGGATGGAAACAAGAGAAGCAGGGTCCCTGAGAATTCATATTACTTTTATATCTAGGAAGCTAAGTATGAGGAGTAATAATTATAACTATAGCAAGTACATGTGGCACTTACTGCTATTTCAAACATTATCCTACTACTTTATAGTATATTTGACTTTCATGAAGACAGACAGAAATATGAATACTCATAGATTTTTTTAAATTAAATTTCTATTCCAGGAGGCCAGTATTCAAGATTAGCCCTTTCTACTGCCTCTGGCAGACAGTATATATATATATATATGAGAGAGAGAGGTATATCTATCTATACACACATATACAGATGATAAGATGATATGTTTGTGTCATTTGATCCTCACAACAGCCCAATAAAGTAGCAACCATCATTATCCCCTCCTTACAGAGGAGAAGACTCAGGCACAGAGAAGTTAGGAACCTTCCCAGGATTATCTAACTAGCATGTGGCAGAGCCAGGGTTGTGAGCCCAACAGTGTGGCTCTGGAGTCCAATCTCTTGATCAGACACTGCCAGCCTCCACAGAGGGAAGGTTTCAAACAAACTAGAGTGATATTACTGAAATTTCAGAAGCAAAATTAACCAAGTCCTTTGGCCTATGTCATTCCACATAGAAGGCAAGCAATCCCAGGAACCTCTTCCTTTTCACAAAGCCTAGTTCCGAGATTTCTGGCCAAAGCTTCTATACTGTTTGAGGGCCCTTCTTTCAAACACATGCAAAAGTAGAATGGTGCTGGGTATGGTTGTAATCACAGTATTTGGGAGGTTGAGACCGGAGGATTTGGAGGATCCAGGTTTGCCGCCAGCCTCAGCTACTTAGTGAAGCCCTCCACAACTTAGTGAGACCCTGTTTCAAAATAAAGAATTAAAAAAGGACTGGGGGTGTAACTTGGAGGTAGGATGCCCCTGGGTTCAATTCCCAGTACCAAAAAAAAAAAAAAAAAAAAGTAGAATGAAATAATCTCCATGTGCCCAGCTATTCTACCTTCAATAATTATCAACAAATATTATTCCATGTTTTAAAAAATAATTTATTTCATTTTTACCCTTCTAAAATATTTTCATTTGTTGTATTATATATTTAGTACACTAACATCTGCATGTATTTTATAATTTACAGATAAGTAAACATAAATACATACATACATACACATATATATACACACACACACACACACATATACACACACACAGTGGAAGGTATACTCAAACATATGAAACTAAAAAAAAAAAAGCATGGCTATTAGTAGATTACAAGTCCAACCAACATGTGATAACAGGACTAAAGTCAGAATGTGTAGGCTCAGGTTCTAGGCCCCTTGTTTCCAGCTCAGTGGTCTTGCGTAAGTCACCTCACCTCCCTGCGCCTCATTTTTCTCATCCCTGAAGTGGGGATAGTAATTCTACCTGCTTCTCAGAGTTGTTGTGTTGATCAAATCAAATCAGGAGCGTGAAAGACTTTACAAATGGCAATTGAGACCCATAAAGGCATGCAAGAACTCAGACAAATACACAGTGGGGTATGTGTGGCAACGATGTTGAAAGCTGTAATCGAGTTTAGGAGGGTCAGTCCGAGGATCATACCAAGAGTAAGAGAAGAAGCACCAAGTGGAGAACCAAATACCAACTGAAGTATTGGTTCAGGGAGGCTTGTATGTCCTTTTGTCCCTCCCTGGACACTCAAGGTACTTGCAGTCCTTCACATCAGCCAGGGCTGCCTTATGGGGTGACTGAGCCCTGAAGGTTGGGCCTCCTCTTATTTTCTTAGCCTCCCTTCTTTGGCTGATATCCCTTCAAAACCTTGGGTGAGGAATTCCCTCCTTCAGCCGGCCCTCTAGCTGGCTGTCTCCAGATCTTCTGCCAGCCACTCCACTCCTCTAAGGACACGGCAAAGGCAGAAGCAGCCACTGACCATAAGTGGAATCAAGATGGCGCCAGGGCGGGTTCCCATGGCCAGTGGAAGAGACACCAACACACCGTCCTCTCTTGGCAGCCACATTATCACCCAAAGGACACCCAACACTGCCCTCTCCCTTCTCCATCCACCCAGGAGGATCAGTGTCCCCTGGATCTCCACCCCTAGAGTACAAGAGTCCCCTGCCTGGCCACCACTTATTTGAGGTTACTACCCTCTGCTCTAAGGGGTCATTGTCCTTTGTGGGGGAGACAGGGTGAGACAAATGCAGTCCCTCAGAATAATCACAAGCCAGAGGAACAAATAAACACAGACAAGCCACCTGCCATAGCACATGGAGGCCTAGAGTGACTGAACTTGTGCACACTTTATAAACCACTTGGAGAATATTTTTAAATTGGGATATTTCTGCCCTAGAGTCACTCTAGGGACTTTGCTCTTCAACATGCCTGATTCCTGAGAATGGCAATTTTCCAGGGAGACTTATGTGTCAGGGGTGACAAAGGCCACATACTCTGTACATTTCCCCAGTGATCAAGGCCCATAGGAACTAAAATGTCTGCACAAAACCCCAGGGGGCTGCTCAGTTATATGGGTTCAGGGCTCTAGGTTGCCTGTTCTTTGCCATATTGGGGCATGGGATTTCTCTGCAACCCCAAAGGGGGATTGCATACACCCTCAAGTATGAAGATTGTAGCCCAGCCATTTGAGCCATTTCTCCACAATTGCAGGTGTTTACTCATTTGATGCATATTTATATCTCAGTTCCTAAGAAATTATTAGGCTAAGTGCAGACATGACAGATGGGGAGAAAAAGCCTTTTAGGACAAAGGATTAAAAGCTGCTTGTAGCATGTGCCATGGTTTTAAATTTTTAAAGTATCGCTTTCTTTATTATCACCAGAAGATGCTTCGTAATTATACTTGAGAAGCACTGTTGGGGACACATTTATTGAGCAACTACAGTATCAAGGAGGGTTTACTAAGACAATTCAACCTTAAAGGAGTCCATGGTCTAGTGATATAAATAGGTAGAAGAACCTGCCCTTTTAATAAAAAAAAGAAAAAATATTTAAAAAAAAAAAAACAAGTGTAAAGTTTTGTGAGCACCAGAATACAGTGACCATGTGTACAGGGAGCAGGAATCAGACATCAGGCTTTGCAGAGGAGCTAATGATTCTGAGAAGACAGTGCGGCAGGAGCGGAAGCGGGCATGAAGGGATTCTTAGCAGTAGGAACATCTTGTGCAAATGCTTTCAAGTGATCTTGAAAAGAGGTTTATTTAGCTCACAGTTTTGGAAACTGAAAATCCAAACAGCATGATGTAGTCTCTGGTGAGGGCCCCCTTGGCTACAATACATTATGACAGATGGCATCATGGCAGAAACTTACATTGCAAGCCCAGAAACCAGAATGCAACACAGGGATCACAACTTGCTTTCCCAAGATCTAACACAGGGTCCCACAGGAAGTTTAGTCCTTCTGAGGATGTGCGCCCATGGACCTATGCCCTCCCCACCAGGCCTCACCTCTTAACCTCATCACGGTGGAAACCAGGCTTCCAACACATGAGCCTTCAGAGGCAAACCCTACCCAGACCACAGCGAGGGGTGAGGGGATATGCGACAAGGGGCGTTAGCAGAGACGAAGCTGAGAAGGAATCGGTGGGCAATGATGGGACCAAAGGGCAGGGTGTGGCATTTCACTCCCCATCGCTCGCAGCTACTTCCTAAAACTAAGCATTGTATGCCTCGCCTGCAAATGTGGCCCAAGGGTATATCTCAGTTCCCTCCTCCTTCCCATCAGATTGCTTCCCTTGAACCTCTCTAACACAAATTCTAGGTTTTCTACTGCTTACGTGCCTGGCCAAGGAATGTCCTCCAGCATGTGATGGGAGCCATAGCAGAGTTTTCAGCAGAGCAGGGACGTGATTTAACCAATAAGTTGATCACCAACAAACTACTATTAGATGCTTTGGGGAATCTGGACCTTTGAGCTACTGCTGGTTCCCAGTATTTCAATGAAAGTTAGAAAAAGGTGCCCCTAGCCAGGCATGGTGGTGCATACCTGTAATCCCAGTACTTGGGAGGCTGAGACCAGGAGGATCACAGGTTCTCAGCCAGCCTCAGCTACTTAATGAGGTCCTCTGCAACTTAGTGAGACCCTGTTTCAAAATAAAGAATATAAAATAGGGCTGGGGGTTGTAGCTCAGAGATAGAATGCCCCTGGGTTCAATCCTCAATACTATAAAAAAAAGAAAGAAAAGAAAAGAAAAAGTTGCCCCTTGCTGGGTACATGGGTACAGTGGCACACACCTGTAATTCCACTTCTTAGGAAACTGAAACAGGAGGAGAGCAGGTTTGAGGCCAGTGTGCAATGACTTAGCAAGACTTCATTTCAAAATAAAAAAATAAAATAGGACTGGGGTTATAGCTTAGAGGTAGACTGATCCTGGGTTCCAACTCCAGCACAAAAGGCAGAAAAGAAAGATGGAAGGAAGGAAAGAGGGAGGAAGGAAGGAAAGAAGGAAGGAAGGAAGGAAGGAAGGGAGGGACAGGAGGACTGCAGGTTCGAGGACAGCCTCAGCAAGTAGTGAGACTCTCACCAACCTAGCAAAACCTTGTTTCTAAATAAGAAATAAAATAGGGCTGGGGGTGTATCTCAAAGGTAGAATGCCTCTAGTTTCAATCCCCAGTACCACAGGAAAAAAAAAAAGAAAGAAAGAAAGACACTTTACTACCCTGGTGTGGTGGCACACACTTGTAATCCCAGTACTTGGAAGGCTGAGACAGGAGGATCCCAGGTTTGAGAACAGCCTCAGCAAATACCTAGTGAGACTCTGTTTCAAAACAAACAAACAAACAAAAAACAAAAATAACAAGGGGTCTGGGGATGTAACTAGGAGGTAGACTGCCCTGGGTTCCATCCTCAGGACCAGACACACACACACACACACACACACACACACACACACACACACACACACACAGAAAGACACTTTGCCACTACTTGCCAGAAAATCCCCATCAACATACAAATATAGAAAGCCTAAAATATGAATGGAATGCTCTGTACAGCCTGTACCCCCACATATAACAATCTTGTTTCAAAGAAAAGCTCCTCTGCTTTAAAAAAAAAAAAAAATGAGGCTGCTGGAAACAGGCTGAGATCTGGAGGGATGGCAAGTCAGGGTGTGGAGGAAAGGGCCCTGCCACTGGTCCCACATAAAACAGAATGAGCTTCCTCTGACGTCACCAGGCACGAAGAAAGCGGAGGCCTGGGTCTGTAACAAGTCTCCCTCCAGCCCCTCTCCGTGCCCTCTCTCTCCTTCCCCCGCTGCCGACAACCTTTTGCAGACAGCTTTGTCTCCTGTGTCTTTTGCTCTGATGCCACCTTAGGAAGGCACTCTTGACCACCTTTGCTAAAAATTGCAAATGTCAACAACTCTCCTCTCCAATTCCCCTATTGTACACACCTTTTGACACACTGCATATTTAGTTTATCATACCGTGTTACCTGTCTCTCCTCACTAGGGTGTAGGCTCTGCAAGGGTTAGAGTTTGATTATCTCAATTCACTGCTAGATCTCCAGCCCTAAGAATATGGCCTGGCACATAGACTGTTAGCTGAATGGATTCATTGTCTTCCTTTTGGCTGCTACCTTCCCTGTTTCCCAGGCCAACTCTCTTAGCACTGTTGATTTGGGCAGCTCTTTTTCTTCTAACATACTATGATTTGCACAAGCTTGCATGGACCTTGTCCCTCCATCAGAGTTACTTTCCCTGGAGTAAAGTTCAGAACACCATAAAAATGTCTCTGGAAAGAGATAGTACATTAACTTAAAGTCCATTATCAATATCTTTGGGTGAATGGATTGATGAGATTTCTGTAATAATATGACCTCACAATAGCTATTTGTGATAGGTATTTTAAGCCCTCATTTTGCAGATGAGGGAAGTGAAGTAAAACGTTAAGGGACATGCGAAGGTCCCACAAGTAGAAAGTATTAAAGCCAGTGTTCAAATCCAGATCCAGCTAAACCCAAAGCCAGAGTCAACTTGCTTCTTAGCTATTCTCAACGGACACTGCCAACCGAATAGTTACTGTGATTGGTTCACACCAGAAATTCATAGTCAACATTAACCCAGTGGGTTCTGTTTCTCTCTGTGTGTTTTACACAGTTCCAGTGAAAATCATTTTCATCAAGGCAGATGGCTTCCTACCTGGGGAATTGCAAGCAGGGAAACCAAAACAGAATCTGTCACGTTTAACTTGAACTGGAGGAAAAGATTAGGCAGAATATACATTTCAGCCACTCCTTTGAGGTTTGCTTCTCTTCAGTGACGTGTCAGAGCAAAGAGGTAGACTGTGAGTTGTACTTGATTTCTTAATGCTTAACCATTTATTTATTGTCCAAAAGACCAAAAAAAGAAAAGCAAAACAAAATAGGTACAGGTGGGTAGTAAAAGGCACTAGCTCTGGAGAAATGGTCCTGGGTGGGGCACTGTGGACAGGCTGTGTGTCAGGGGCAGCACCAGGCACTGGAGCCAAATCCACTCACCCATTGAACAACAATAGGTATTTACTATGTTTCCGGTTGAACCAGAGCACACACAGACGGTAATGTGCCTTAATGAGAGCTAAGTGCCTCTCCAACCAAACTCCAGAATCAGGGCTGAAATAGTTGTAGGATCCATGGGGTCCAGACCCAACATCTGAAGAGCTAGGAAAACATTATAAGAATGTGTTTCATCCTTGCCGGGGATAAGAACTGCATATGGTTGACTGTGTAGTAAACGGTGAACATACAGGTGCAAACATCTCACAGTGAGACCCTCAAGGTGACTCCTAACCCCTCCTTAGTAAGAAATTGATGACAACTCTGAGTTAGCAGTACTCAAAGGGTCATCTCTGCTTTGAATCCACCAAATTCCCTTTCCCAGTGACCTACAGAAATGCAGGAAAAATAAATGATTAGTAATTCCCATTAACTCCTTTGTTTTAAGAAGGACACTGGAGGTTAGACCTACATCATTTTACAAAGCCAGATCTGGGTGGAGACTCTTTCTCTTTTTCTTACGTGGATTCTATTGATCCTTTCCTGTTTCCCGTACTATTTCTATCTTAAGAATTACTTAGGGGAGAGTTGTTTCCTTGTGTCATAGAAGTATTATTATTTCGATGAAAATCTCAACCTCACCTAAAATTTGAGTGACAGCACTATCAGTACACATACCATATCCTCACTATTAATAGGGTTCTGATCCCTTTGATACACATGATAAACCATTCACCAGCATCCCTCATCATCCTGGTGTCTCTCTCTTGGCCTTGGCTCCCAGATCTTAGCTTCACCCTACCTGTAACATTGCAGGGCAGAAGGCTTGTAAGCCTCTGCTTTTTGGTAAAAAGTGGAATCGACAGATGTGGGGGTCCAGGCCTCCAGGCAGTGGGGTTGGGGGTCCTTCGATAGGCATGGATTGAAACGAGGTCGCGAGAATAAGCTCACACTGCACACAGTATTGAAGTGTATCTATTTATTGCTTGGTAGCTGTTTTTTATACTATCTTTTTTGCAGTGAGGCATATAGAACAAGAATTTTTACAGTCTTACTTTTCTAAAGGTTGAGTAGGTACATCTTTAACTAGAAAAGCCATTTCCCATGGTATTTGATGGGATTAAGAAAATAGTAAAGGTTACAAAATACAATATGTATATAAAGATTCTTTTAGTACAAAGCAGTGTTAAAGGTTAAGGACAAAGAGTCTCTTTTCATTAGTTTAAATCTTTACTATTTGTTTAGCTCCTTTAAGCAATGTTCTTATATTTTTCTCAGGCAGCTAGAGAGTTAATGTGTCCAGTGAAATTTTAGGAAGACAAGGAGGAAGTGGACAAACTATCTGTCTTAAAGCCTTCTTTACTCATAGATAAAATAGTAGACCTAAGTCTCTTTGGCTTATTTATTTTGTTTCTATACCTGTGTGCTGAGAGGGAACATAAGGCTGTTTAGTAATTAAGCTTACAAAACCCATTTCCTGACTAATGTTTGTATGTGGTTAATGAATTTCTTATGGGTTGTCTTGAGGCATTGCTTTTTCAGCTGATATTGAGGAATCATAATCTGTTCGGCCATCTTGTGTTTCTAAGAAATTTTCCTTTACAATTAATGTGAAAGCAAAACCCAAAGCACCCCAAATTTCCAGAATATAACATAATGCAAAGTGGGATATGCCACGCATTCCTTCTTTTGGAATTGTCTGCCTTGCAGGACTCCAGCGGACTGAGTCTTGCTCAAGATCCAGCTATTAAGGAGCTGTGGCAGACAGAGTTGAAAATGGATCCCAGAACTGGATTGTAAACTCCATGTGTGATTACCATTCTTCTTTGACTCAGGCCACATGGGATTTTGTGTCTTTAGCAATTTCATGCCCAAAATTGTGCTGCCCAAACAGGCTCTGCATTGAGCTCTGGAGATAGATAAATGAGCGTCGGAAGGCGCTCACAGTTTAGTTGAGGAGACACGGAGTAAACAGATGGTTACAATCCAAGGTGATGACGGCTGTAATAGAATACAGGAGGGATAGCTGACCTGGTTATAAGGGAAAAGAAACTTTGAAATGGAAAGGTTTTTAAGACTAGCAGGATTCTAGCTGGGTGTGGTGGTGTGCACATACCTGTAATCCCAGTACTTGGGAGCCTGAGACAGGAGGATGGCAGGTTCCAGACCAGCCTTAGCAACTTAGTGAGATTCAGTAACCTAGCAAGAACCTATTTCAAAACAAATTAAAAAAAAAAACAAAAAAAAAAAAGACTGGGACTGTAGCTCTGAGGTAGAATGTCCCTGGGTTCAATCCCCAGTATCACAAAAAGAAAAAGAAAAAAAGACTAGCAGAGTTCTGCCTGACACCTAACAAGTCCATTGCTGTTTCAGCAAGGAGATTTAACTTCTATCTTCTTCAAGCTCCCTGTGTTCCCAGCATTCCAAAGCAACACTCTGGGCCCCATCTCCTAATATCCCTGACATCAGCTATTCTTAGCTGATCAGATGGCAAAGTCAGGAATGCAGACACGTAAATAAATTAACTGAGTTTTTCAGTGTGGGAATGTTCTCCATGAGATGGAGAGCTGAGAGACAAGCCTCGGGGACAATGTGGTCACCAACACACAGCATGGAAAGCTGGCAGAAATGACTAGGAACTACTGAGCAGTTCTCAGAGCAAGGTTTGGAGCAATAATGACCAGGCATGGCCAGTCTCCAACCAAAAACACACTTACAGGGGCAAAAATTAGTGCCTTTTGGAATGAAGATGAGGAAATAGCCAAGAGATTTTCATATCTATTTGGAAATAGCAAGGACAGGAGAGATCAAACTTTCTCTTTTGTCATTTCAGAAAGATTTCACAGAAAAATGCAGGAGGAGGTTGCTGAGACATTTCTAGATAAGAGTGTCACCGTCTTGGAAGGCCAAGAATTGTGGACATGACTGCAGCCATGTTAAGTATCAGCAAAGAGCAGAAGGTTGCACTTTGCCTTTCTTGACAAGTGTCAAGGATGTCTACTCATGGCTAGCAGACACTGGCAGCAAGGGATGAGCTGTCATAACAGGCTCCTGCTGATGCTCCTAGAAGTGTTTGAGAAACAGGTCTGGCTAAGATAAGGACTGAACTTTTGTATGGCGAACATTGGCTTCATATTTACCATAGTGCTTCTGTAAGCTTGTTGCTTTCCAATAAAGTTGTCCCTTCTCCTTTAGGAGGTTACACTAACTTTGTCTTTTGTTCCTCATTGCCTTGCCACCCCTCTTCACCCTGAATAACTGTCATGCTGGTCGTAGTAAGTGGCACCCGAACAGGGACTAGGAAGGAAGAAAAAAAGAAAATAAACCAGGAAATGGAAACTATAAGTAGCAATGGCGATTGGCAAGTCTGATTTACTGCATGTTCGAGACCAAGAGTAATCAGGGACTCTTTGTAATGAGCAATCAACCATGTTCAGAGTTAAATAAAAGTAAAAGTAACAGATGATAATTTAAGGATTGCCCACCGGTGGGGTACAACTATTTTTCTTTGTGTGGTCTATAGGCAAAGGCCAAGGGGCTTGACCCCTCTGCCCCAGTAGAGGGTGGATTGCCACCTCTGGAGTCGGGATCCTGTTTGCCCATGGAGGAATTTTCCTTTGCCACATCCACCAGCTCTGCACTCTGAAAGAGCAGTCTGTAAAGCTGCCTGCTTAGGGGAGCTGCTATCGTTGGAGAAATATAGACATTCCCTGTCATCAGGGTTCAAGGGCAGAATCTGAGACATACATCTTTGCCCTTTCAGGTATTTATGGAATTAAAGGAAAGTGTAACAAAAAGTGTTTTACAGAGCTCTTTTACCAAGGAAATTCTTAAAGCTATGTCATCTAGTTATGAGCTAACTCATGACTGGAAAGTTCTTGCTCACTCTTTACTGACCCCTGCTCAAAATAATGTTTGGCTTTTAAGATATAATGAGGGGTGCATATCTCAGGCTTTAAAATTTTTAAATCATGATACCCCTAAAAACGTGTCCCTGGGGTGCATATTAAATAAATAAAAGGCAAAAAACTTAGAAAATGAGAAAAAATTAGTTTTTGTTACCAGGCATAGCCCTAATGTAAATTAAGAATAAAGGCTTGTTCTAAAAAATAATAAAAAAATCTAAATATTTGGGGTTTCCCCCCCTAAAAAACAAATGGTGGTAATATCTGATATAGAGTCTTCCTCATGGTATGACAAGTGGCTACCTAAATCAGTTGATTAATGTCAGCCTTGACTGGTGGACCTGCCCCAAACATCCCCTGCTAAATAAGCTTCCATGTTTGTGTCCTCTATTTTATAATCTATTACTCTTTGGGTCACAGGACTAATATCTGTAATAGGATGCATTTTGATATCGAAAACTTTAAATCTGCCACTATGTTTAGTATCTTATCTGTAAAAATGAAATACCTGACAAAGTAAAGTTATAATATATTTGTTTTCTGTTTATGTTTATGTATGTTTGTACATGTAAGTATATTTCTTGTCTATTGTCTACATAGTACCCAAATTGGCTTATAAATAAATTAGTACTCATAAATAAAAAAGAATAATAACAACAAAATAGATCCAAATACCTTTTAGTTCATGTTACTTAAATTCTTAAAATATAAGTTAATTTAAATTTGTTGGTAAAAATAAAAATAAAAGATGTCACAAAAAATTATTAACATGATTTTTTTTCCAGGACATTAGCCAATCAGGATCGTATCTGTGTATTTTTGTTAAGTGTTTAAAGTATAATGACAATTTTTGTTTAGCTTTTTTTCTTTTACAGGAAAGATGGCTTAAAATGCTATGTTTAAAATTTTGATTTTTTTGAATAATTTTAAATAACTATTAAATGGGTAAATTAGGTAAATATAAATGGTATAAATGTCTATCTTAAAAACTATGATTTGTGTATAAGTAAGTAATGCTAAACATCAATTGCTAAACATAAAGTATCTTGGCTTCTTAACATCAACAAAAGAATATATTCAATTCTATCAAGTGTGTTTTT
>PVLC010008280.1:2500-59147 GCA_004027655.1 Graphiurus murinus | reverse complement strand
AGGGAGGGAGGGAGGGAGGAAGGAAGGAAGGAAGGAAGGAAAAGAAAAAGAAAAGAGCTGGTGTTATAGCTGGGAGTCAAAACACTGCTGGGTTCAACCCCTAATACCACAGATAACTAAGTAACCGTTTAGCACGGACACACACACACACACACACACACACACGCACACACACACGCACATACACAGCCTCAGGTGAGTGTCATCAAAGTCCTGACTGTAACCTGCTGTAAGTAAATTCTGCCCTAGATGAAGGCATGGAACATCCCTTCCCGCCGACATGTGTACAGAGAGGGAGCCACAGGCCGGGCGCGAGGGAAACCTGTTTACTTCCCGGCGGTGGTGGAGCACCAGGAGTTTGGAGTCCTTGATTTCAGTTCTCACTTTCAGAGAGTTTAACCAACTCCACTTGGATAACAACTCGATCGTCCACGCAGCCAGGAGCCAAGCTGCCCCCCTCGCTCCGCAGGAGCCCAGACCAGCAAATCACAGCGAGCTCTCAGAAGAGTGGGGCAGGAAAACTGTCTTTCCGCCCCGAAACTGAGTTTTGAGTTCCCGTGTCTGGACACGCGGCCCTTGGAAAGGCAGCCCCTTCCTCTCCTCCGGGATTCATCTCAGGGACACTTTGCCTTGTCCTCGAATCCTCTCAGCTGAAATTCTACCCCATCTTCTGAGAATCATTGGGAAGAAGACCCCAATTTGCTGAGGACACGAAGGCTGCCTGGTCTCCTCCCCCTGCGGGGAGGCGGGGATTCCTTTTCTTGTGTTGAAGAATAGTGTGAGAAAACCTGATGTATATCTATTTATTTATTTTGTGCGGTGCTGGGGATTGAACCCAGGGGCATTCTACCTCCGAGTTATACCCCCAGCCCTATTTTTTATTTTTTATTTTGAAACAGGGTCTCACTAAGTTGTGGAGGGCCTCACTAAGTAGCCGAGGCTGGCTGCGAACCCGGATCCTCCCATTTCAGCCTCCCAAGTACTGGGATTACAAGCGTGTGCCACAAAGCCTGGCTCTGATGCATATTTATGAAACTCAAAGAATTTTAGAACTGGGGAAAAGTATTTTTAAGACAGCTGAGTCCTCCCTGCTGTTCTTGGATGGACGAGGAAACTAAACCTTCCAAGGTGAAAGTCCCCGTCCAAGGTCACCGGCCGGGTGGAGAGCCTGTGTCCCAGTTCTAAGGGGACAGACTCACACATATAGGGGACAGACTCACACATATCCCAGCGAGGACCTGCCAGAAAAGCGCTCCGCTCGGTCACGTGGTGGAGTCGAGGGACGAGGGGTGACGTCGATGTTTTGCTTAGCTGAGTTAATTGATGCGGACGCAAGTGGAATCGTTCTGTGGTTAGATGCCTTCCTTATTTTCACAATAAATTATCCTGCAATAGTGACTCATGTGGTTTCCCACCACCGTAGCTTTTGTCTCCCTCCTTACGTCTCACACGTTAGTAAAAAGCACACATGGGAGGATCCTTTACGCTTTGCAAGTGTTCTGGTCCATTTTTTCCCTTTTTTTTTTTTTTTTTTTTTTTGCGTTACTAGGGATTGAACTCAGGGGCATTCTACTTCTGAGCTACACCCTCAGCTCTATTTTTTTATTCTTTATTTTGAAACAGGGTCTCACTAAGTTGCGGAGGGCCTTGTTAAGTAACTGAGGCTAGCCGTGAACCTGCGATCCTCCTGTCTCAGTCTCCCAAGTACTGGGATTACAAGCATGCACCACCACACCGGGCCATTTTTTTCCCATTCTTTTTTTTTTTTTTTTGGTGGTGGTGGTACTGGGGCTTGAACCTAGGGGCATTCTACCTCCGAGCTACACCCCAGCCCTATTTTATATTCTTTATTTGGAAACAGAGTCTCACTAAGTTGCAGAGGCCCTTGCTAAGTTGTGGAGACTGGTCTTGAACCTGTGATCCTCCTGTCTCAGCCGCCCAAGTACTGGGATGACAAACATGTACCACTACGCCCGGCTAATGGTCTTCTTTTCCTGGGACTCGTCTCTAATCTTTACCACAAGGAGTCACCAAGCATCTGTCATCGCATTCTATGATGACAGACGCTGGGGGAACATGAACATGTGAGGCCCTCCGTGACTTAGTGAGACCCTGTTTCAAAATAGAAGAATAAAAAGTAGGGCTGGAGGTGTACCTCGGAGTAGAATGCTCCTGAGTTCCAGCCCCAGTACCGGGGAAAAAAAAAAAGAGAGAGAAAGAGTGTTGTGATTTGTTCTGGCAGGTAGTTAGATCATTAGCAGACCCTTCCCTCTGATTAGGTTCCCTTTACTCTATACCAGGAAGGCCCAGCTGGATCTTGAATTTAGTCTTAGGGTGTGTTTTCCCAGGGCCAGCCGCTCTGGGCCAGGCCGGAGTGAAGGCCTCTCTGCTCCAGGCCGAGAGCTGACAGCGGCCTTCTCTAGAACATCTGGCCTTCCAGCCCCATGTGTGGCCCTCGGTCCTCGGCGATCTCTGCGGGGCCCCGTGAAGCCGCGCCCTGGGTTGTACAGCCCAGACCCCAAACAAGCAAAGACCTGCAGCGAGTGTCCTCACAGGCCTCCAGCCACTGCCTTCTCTCTGGGAGCCTGATTGGGCCAGGACTCTGAGCTCTCCTCTCAAGCCCAGCAAGGGTACCACTTGGGCTGGGCTTTACCTCCCAAATAGTGGCACAAAAGAGCCTCCAAAGCCTGGTGCAGTAATCCCAGTACTTGGGAGGCTGAGACAGGAGGATCGCAGGTTGGAGGCCAGCCTCAGGAACTTAGTGAGACCCTCAGCAACATGAGAGCTTGTTTCAAAATCAAGTAAAAAGGACTGGGGGGTGTAGCTTAAAGGTAGAATGCCCCTGGGTTTGACCTTCAGCACCAAGTCAGAGCTCTTCTGAAGCTTCAGCTCAGGTGCTTCCTGCTCTCAAATTTCACAGTCCTGTGATGCTTCTTGTTCATGCCTGAAATCCTTTACCTCTTACATTTGTCTTTTTTTTGGCAGAAAGGCAAGCCTAGTGCCCGGTATTCTCTTGTGGCTTCTGGAAGCAGAAGTCCTAAGGCTTGTATACAGCTTGATGCACAAGTACCTCAGAGGTGCTTGTGCTGGGTAGGGCGATGTGCTGGCCTCGGGCTGACCACTTCAACAGTGTCTCTTGGGCTACACACCTTTCAATAATGTCACGACTCCCCCATTCGGCCAGGCATCCTGCATTTGGGGAATGTTTGAGCCGGGCAGGACCCACACATTAGAAATACCCCTAACTCAGCCGGGCGTGGTAGCGCACGCTTGTAATCTCAGCATTTGGGAGGCTGAGACCGGAGGATCCAGGTTCGAGGCCAGCCTCAGCTACCTAGTGAGGCCCTCTGCAACTTAGTGAGACCGTGTTTCAAAATAAAGAATAAAAAGTAGGGCTGGGGGTGTAGCTCGGAGGTAGAATGCCCCTGAGTTCTGCAAAAAAAAAAAAAAAAAAAAAAAGAAAAAGAAAGAAATACCCCTAACTCATCTGGGCTCCAGGTACATGATTACCAGCTCCTTCCTTCCTTCCTTCTTCCTTCTCTCCATCTTTCCCTTCCTTCCTCCTTCCCTACCTTTCTTTTTAAATTTATTTTATTGTGTGTATGTGCGGTACTGGGGATTGAACCCAGAGGCATTCTACCTCAGAGTTACACCCCCAGCCCTCTTTTATTTTTTGAAACAGGGCCTCACTGAGTTGCTGAGGCTGGCTGCGAACCTGCGGTCTTCCAGTGTCAGCCCCCCAAGTACTGGGATTCCAGGCATGAGCTGCCATGCCGGGCCCAGCTCTTTGGAAACCACCTCCTCTCCATCCCAAATCAAGAAAGATTTGCAGATGAATTAGACCACGTTCTTTACATAGATTTCAGGCCTCTGTCAGACTTTAGGGATGGTTTTATTTGTGCAGGAAACAATCGCCTGAAAGTAACCACCAACGGCTGATTTAAAAAACAAAGTTTTCTCTCATGTGCGGAAGCTCGGCAGTCATCGGGATACCAGAGTGACTACAGATAATGGAGGAGAAGCTCCTGAGGGGCCAGGGAGGTGGTCTGGGGGAGGGGAGAGGGAGGATCAAGCCTTCCATCGACATGAGGCACGCTTGTGAGAATACCAGTGCCGACCTCAGTATCCTGTGTGTGGAGGGCGGGAAGAGGGGGCTGGGGGAAGCTCACCAAGCGCGTGTGCATGCCTCATCATGAACTGCATTATGATGTGTGACTATAAAATGCACCAAGAAAAGTATTTAAAAAAACAAAGTTGATCTTCAGGGCAGGCTGAGGACCCTCTCCATCACCCTTGGAGTCGCATGTTAACGGGCAAGCTTGACAGACATCATGTCTTGGGATTTGCACTGCGTGGACAGCAAAACTCCGCAGTGTCCTTCTGCCCAATGGAGGCCGCTGTCCTCCTCCCCTCGAACCTGAAGCAACCTGTGAGTGTTCAGAACGGTGTCAGTCAAGCCGGGCGTGGTGGTGCACACTTTTAATCCCAGCATTTGGGAGGCTGAGACTGGAGGATCCAGGTTTGCGGCCAGCCTCAGCTACCTAGTGAGGCACTCCGCAACTCAGTGAGACCCTGTTTCAAAATAAAGAATTAAAAAAATAGGGCTGGGGGTATAGCTCAGAGGTAGAATGCCCCTGAGTTCAATCCCCAGTGCCGCAAAAAAAAAAAAAAAAAAAAAAAAAAAAAAATTCCAGAACGCTGTCAATCAATGGTCCAGTTAAGAAGAAGCCGATGGCAAACACCTGCGGGGGTGAACTGTGCATGGCCGAAACACCTGCGTTAGAGAAGCAGCTTCTGGGACTACAAGGGCAGCGGCCTGTTGTATCTGTCTCCCGTGGCGTCCGAGAGCCCTGCCCGGCCCGCTGGGGTGAGGTGGGGTCAGGGTGGCCGCTGCCCTCCAGGGCAATGCACAGTGCTGTAGAGCGGAGTGAGGGTCGCAGCTAGCGGTGCAGTCACCCCAGGCGCGGGGTGAGGTAGGCCTGCGGCAAGGGCAGAACCCAGCAGGAGCCCCAGGAGAAAGCAAGGTGCAGAGCCCGCCTCCCCAGCACGCTCCCAGTCCCAACGTTTGAATAACGCTGGAGAAATGTTGGTTGTGTGTTTGTTCACCATCTGCAATCTATTCATTCAGGCTACGTCCTTCTGGCAGGCGCCTGCGGTTGGTTATGGAAAGTTCCAGAAAAGATGAGAATCAAGCGCCTCAAGTGCAGTTGCCTGATGCAGCTGCCCTGATTTGTCCCGTCTTGGGGTTCCAGCCGCCACCTGCCCCCCGCCCCCCCAAAGCTGGACCTGCTGGGGGGCATGTTTGGAAGGAGATGCAGGAAAGGGCCTTATGGATTTAATTCTTGGCTTCTGGGTTTAGTGACTGCAGTCAGTGTTTGTTGAGGGAATGAAATGAATGAAGGAATGAAAAGGTTTGGCCAGGCGTGGTCAGAGCAAGCCTATACAAAATCTGAGAAGAAACTAGGACATCTGAGAGGAAGAAGTTCAGATTCTGCCCCCAAAATCAACCAGGAGGCAGAAGAGAGCTGCGACCCAGCCTTGTGGCTCATTAAATATCCTTAGACAAGCCAGACGTGGTGGCGCACGCTTGTAATCCCAGTACTTGGGAGGCTGAAACAGGAGGATCGCGGGTTCACAGCCAGCCTCAGCTACTTAGTGAGGCCCTCCGCAACTCAGTGAGACCCTGTTTCAAAGTAAAAAATAAAAAATAGGGCTAGGGGTGTACCTGGAGGTAGTGTGCCCCTGAGTTCAATCCCCAGTACTGCAAAAAAAAAAAAAAAAAATCCTTAGACAAGCACTTGGAGACATATAAAAAGAAACAGAACTAGAAATTCAAGCCTGAAAACAAAAAACAAATGACAAACAAGATAAAGGTGAACATTTGAAATTGGGAGCCAGAGAAAGGTGGATAGGAACACTGTAGTCTCTTTTCTTTTCTTTCTGCCCCAGAAGCATTCTACCTCTGAGCCACATCCCCAGAGGTTTTTAAAAATTATTATTATTATTATTATTATTATTATTATTATTATTATTATTATAATCCTGAAGCAGGGTCTCACTAAGTTACCTCTCGCTGGCCTCACACCTCTGATCGGGGCAGGCGCCACCACGCCCAGCTCTATTTGTAGTATTCTTGCAACTTTGATGGGAGTCTGAAAATCTCTGGTAATAAACGCTCCCACAAGTGCTGAGGACCGTCTTGTGAAGAGCACAGCGGGCCGAGCAGAAATCCCCCCGCCAGCTGCATGCCGGGCCAGGGGGCGGGGGGGGGGGTCACAAAGACGTCACAGCAAGGTCCAGCGTGGGGCAAGGGCCAGGGCAGAGCCATGACCACGATGCTACCAAGGACAGCAGAGGAGGCCGTGCTGTTTCATGGGGACAGTCGCAGATGTGGCCACTGGGCATGGGGGGGGGCTGCAAGAGGAGAGACAGACGCCCATCCGCCCCCTGCCTCCCAAGTCCTGGGATTGCAGACACGCCACTGTGCCCAGCTTCGTATGTTCTCCTGAAGGCAAGGGGACCTGAGGTCTTGGCAGTGTCTTCCCTGAAGAAAGTTGCCTCATAGCGGCCTGTTTGCTGAGTGCGGAGTTAGCCAGCCTAAGAGACAGAGGGGAGAGAGCAGGCGGAGCAAACCCGCCCCCCTGTGATGAGGAACCCACTCCTCGCTCCGCGACTCTGGCATATACTACCGCCCACAGGCCCCACGCTAATGCCATGGTAACAGGGACGTAGAAGTCGATTCTGCTGGACGAACCGACTCTTCCCTTGGGCCCGCAGGTGCGTGATGGGCACCTAAAAGCAATAAAAGTCGAGCGGCTCTGCCTTACATCAAATCTGCCTTAAACTCTGGGTCAGATTCCTGCTCAACTCTGCATGCTGACACGTTAATCATTTAAGGAGCATTCGTCTGAAAGTGGGAGCCCCCCCCCTCACTTCAGAGCGAATAGCGCTAAGAGAAGAGTAATTACAATATGTCCAAGGATGCAGATTGTCAACCACGGGCCTTCAGTGTCCTTCCCCAGATCACTGTGGCGGCACCTAGAAGCCTCCTGTCATTGCGGTGAACCTAAAGGAGCTCCCAGCCATCTCTCTGACCTCACCAACTCCATCTTGCCTTTCTGACTTGTCCTTTCTCTGACTCATTCTCGCTGGCAGTCACCTTGGATTCCAGAACAACCAGTCCGAGAGATGAAACATCTTGCAATAAGAATCAACTTTTTTTTTTTTTTTTTGCGGAACTGGGGATTGAACTCAGGGGCATTCTCTCTCCAAGCTACACCCCCAGTCCTATTTTTTATTCTTTATTTTGAAACAGGATCTCACTAAGTTGCGGAGGGCCTCACTAGGTAACTGAGGCTGGCCTCGAACCCCGATCCTCCGGTCTCAGCCGCCCAAATGCTGGGATTACAAGCGTGCGCCACCACGCCCGGCTAAGAATCAACTTTCTTGTCTCCAGTGAGGCTCGGGCCACACTCCTGCATCACCAGCTAGGCAAGCCCCACCCTGGCCTTTGCGCCCTTCCTGTACAACCTCACCGCTCTGGCCAGTCCCCTGAAGACCCGGCTCGGCTGCTGGTCCCTTCCTTCCCAGCACAGCCACGCTGAATAAATTCCTTTCCTGCATTCACCACCACCTGTCTCTTGGTTGGTTGGTTGGTGTGAGGGCCGAGCCTGGTCTGTGGGGGCCCCCGCCCCAGCTGGTGCCCGTTACAACAGTATTAAGGGGTGGGACCTGTATTAAATGCTATTGCCATGGAGTGAGGAGTGGGCTCGATCTGCTCGCTCTCGCTCCCGTTTCCTGGCTAACTGCGCTCGGCAAACAGGACGCACTGCGATGTGACTTTCTTCAAGGGACGGGAGGAGACAGACCTCGAGCCCCATCCGTCTGCAGATGTCTTATGAACCAGATAGTGAAATGTGTGTCCTGACCAACACAGGAAACAGTCCAGTCTAGGACTCTGGTAACCCTGTTACGATGTTAAATTTCAACATGAGTTTGGGAGGGTGCATATTCCAATGATAGGTGTGGCCTTTAAAACACAAAAGGTTTAAATTTCGCTGAAATCAATTTTATCTTTATTTTTTGGTTTTGATCCATAGTTCCTGGATGGTAACTCTGACTTACCTTGTCTGGTGGTTGGTCTTAAGACCCTCCCACCAGAGGGGTCCTGTCCCACAGCCTGGGGGAAGTAACATTGCAGAGAGAGGCTCGGAAGAATCTGGAAGGCATGCCTATAATCCCAGTACTTGGGAGGCTGAGACAGGAGGATCGCAGGTTTGAGGCCAGACTCAGCAACTTAGCAAGGCCCTCAGCAACTTGGTGAGACCCTGTTTCAAAATAAAAAAAATAAAATAGGAGCCGGGCGTGGTGGCGCACGCTTGTAATCCCAGCATTCGGGAGGCTGAGACCAGAGGATCCGGGTTCGCGGCCAGCCTCAGCTACCTAGTGAGGCATTCCGCAACTTAGTGAGACCCTGTTTCAAAATAAAGAATAAAAAATAGGGCTGGGGGTATAGCTCGGAGGTAGAATGCCCCTGAGTTCAATCCCTGGTACCGCAAAATAAATAAATAAATAAATAAATAAATAAATAAATAAATAAATAAATAAATAAAATAAAATAGGGCTGGGGGTGTAGCTCAGAGGTAGAATGCCCCTGAGTTCAATCCCCAGTACCAAAACAAAAATCAAAAACACAAATAATCTAGTCTCTTAGCATTGGATATGCAATGAGTTCTCCCCCAGTAGGACAGGGATGAGAAGGCGTCCAGGTGAGGTCACTGAGGGTGGGGTACCTGGAGAGGGCAGGGAAGCTCCGCACCCTTCACACACGCCCCACCCTCAGCACCTCTTCCTCTGTCTCCTTTGTAATAATTCCCTTTATAACAAACTGGTAAATGTGCGTGTCATCCTTGGAGAAAAGGAAGCCGGTGAGACTCTGTGTCCCTCAAGTGCCCCTCCCCATTCCCAAGAACAAGTCTGAGCCGAAATGTCCAGATAAATATTACCTCCAAGGACAGCAGCTTCCTCTCGTGCATGCTGGGCACTGGGGCAAGTCGGTATTATCTGGAGGAAGTTGCTCTCTTGCCGCACGCCGCCGAGTTCACTGGAGCACTGGTCATACGATGGGATAGAGCAAGCCAAGCAAATGAGGCCGTCGCTTCTGTAGGCTAACTACAGGAACCCTCTCCCTGTGTGACAGGTGCACGCAGAGTACTGTGGACAGGGTAGATGCTGGTCCAGCCGGCCACCGCTGGACAAAGCATCGTAAGGGACAGAGGCTACTTTCTGGCGGTGCAGCAAAGCCACCTTGAGAAACCGAGCGCTGCTTGTCCAGCCTATCACCTGGGACCTTCCCTGTAGGCATCTTCCAATAAGCCTTATTATGGCTCACATCCCAGCTCCAGGGGTCTTCTTTGGTCTCTCAGCAACCAGTCCCACTGCTGGAGCACAACTGGGCTGAGGACAGTACAGCGTGTTTCCCTGAGTTCTGTGAACGGCTCAAGCAAATTAATCAAGCCCAAAGAGGGGGCGTGGAAACCCCAGTTTATAGCTGGTAGGTCAGAAGCACACCTGGGGTTTTCAGTAAGCATTGAAAGTAGGGGTGGCAGTCCTGGGAAACGAGCTCTCAGCCTGTGGGGTGTGATCCTTCCTTCAGGCAGACAGTATCAGAACTGAAGTGAATCAGAGGGCGCACAGCTAGTGTTCACTGTGGAACTGCTTCCTGGGTGTGGGTGGGGACCACCCTACCCTGTGCACATGCGTGCTCTCTCTCTCTCTCTCTCACACACACACACACACACACACACACACACACACACACACACAATCTTGCGTCAGAAGGAGTATGTAAATGCATAGCAGGAGAGACTGAATCTGGGTTTGAGTTGGTTTTCCTTCTATATCCTCAGGTGTCATATCTAATAATCCGTTGCCTAACCCAAAGTCATGAGGATGTTTTTCTTCTACGAGTCTTGTTGTTTTAGCTCCTATAGTAAGGTCTTTGATCCGCATGAGTTAATTTTTATACATGGTTTGAGGTGCAGGTCTAACTTCGTTCTTTTGCAAGTAGATGTTCAGATATCCCAATGCTTATTGGAAAGACTGTTCTTTCTTCCACCAAATTGTCTTGGCAGCTTAAAATTAATTGCATATAAATGTATGTTGATTTCTGGATTCTCAAAAATAACTCACTGGTATGTTATATATATCCTTATGATAGTACCATGTAGTTTTGATTATGGTTTAAAAACTAGGCAGTGTGAGTCCTCTTTGTTCTTTTTCAAGGTTGTTTTGACTATTCTTGGTCCCTTGCACATCCATTTGAATTTTAGGATAGGCTTTCATTCCTACAAAAAGGTAGCTGGGATTTTATAGGCACTGCATTGAATTTGTAGATTAATTTAAGGAGTATTGTCATCTTAATAAATCTTTGTAATTCATGAACATGAGATTTTGATATTTATTTAGGTCTTCTCTAATGTCTTTCAGTGGTGTTTTGTAGTTTTCAGCATACAAATCTTATTACACTTTAAAAAAAAAAACACTTATTCCTTAGTGTTTTATTCTATCTGATGTTATTATAAATGGAATTGCCTTAATTTCTTTTTTTGGGGGGGGGTTGTTTATTGCTAATCCATTGAAAACAAGTGATTTTTATACCTTGATTTTGTATCCTGCCATCCTGCTGAAATAATTCATTACCTCCAATAGTCTTTTTGTAGATTCCTTAGGATTTTCTATATACAAGGCCGTGTCACCTGCAAGTAAAGATAATTTGATTTCCTCTCTCTGGATTTGCCTCTTTTTCCTGCTGTACCACCCTGACTAGAAACTCCAGTACAATGCTGCACAGAAGTGCCAAGAGCAGAAACTTTGTTGTTCCTAAGCTTAGGGAGTTGTTTCTTAAAAGAAATTTGGACATTTTTTAGTTTGAGGGAAAGAAATCAGAGGTAAGGAGATTAAGTGCAAGAGAGGGAATCGTTGACAGAGAAAGACCCAAGGGAGGCAGGCAGGAAGGAGGCCACTTCTTCCAGAGATGGGAGGGAACAGTAAAGAGTAGAGGTGAGCTTGGCCTTGGAAGGCTCTTCAGGGCTAATGGTCTTTCTCATCATCTGGGGAAGGTCAGGGGAGGAAGACCAGCCGGTCAAAGTCTGCCCCAGCAGAGGGGTACACACCAGGGCTTTCCAGCTCTGCCCTGATGCTTCACAGAGGGCCTGCTCCTGCTTTTGAGCTCTATCCCTCTGCAACAACTCCTATTTATTCCCTTGTATTGCATAGGTATGTCTCCTGAAATTTTGTGTGTGTGTTGGGGCATTCTACCTCTGAGCTACACACCCAGCCCTATTTTATTTTTTGTTTTGAAACAGGGTCTTGCTAAATTGCTGACAGCTTCACTAAGTTGCTGAGGCTGTCCATGAGCCTGTGATCCTCTTGTCTCAGGCTCCCTAGTTTTAGGATCAGGCAAATGCCACCACGCCTGGCTGTATTTCCTGATCTTAAAGTTGTGTACTTCATGTCCATTCTTCCAAAGGGGAAAAGAAGGGGTGGGGCGGGGGGAATAGTTTAACTTTTTCCTTGCTATGCTCTCTCTAAAGACAGACGGACCTTCCCCCAACTTCCAGTTTACAGGACCCCCCCCCCCCCCCCAGCTCAGGGGCTGCCCGTGGAAAGACAGCCACTGCAACAGCAAAGGTGGTTTGGGCAGATTCGGAGTTTATTTGCTGCAGTTCCTTGGCGCTAGTTTACAAGGCAAAAACAATTGGAGTAATAATTATGATTTCTTTAAAAACCCTGTCAACAACTTTCAGTCATTTCTTTATATTTTGCATTGTGACAAAACTTTTTTTCAAACAAATACAAAATAATCTAAAAGGAGAAAAAAACTATACATGGATTATTTACACCTCTGATAAATAGACTAATACTGATCCAGGTGCCTCTTTGTCCAGGAAACATCCGTGGGAACCCGTGTGAGGGCCTGGCCTGTCCCTGACCAGCTGGGCTTCAGCGGGCTGCCCTGGCTCTCCCCCAGAACGCTCAGGGTTCCTCGCCGGCACCTCTTCCATCACCGAGGCCTTCATGAGCTCCGGCAGAAAGTGCCCAAGGCCACTCCTGGCAGGAGCTACAGGCGGGGGCCAGGATGCCACCTGCGGCCTGCTGCCGTCGGTCTGCAAAGCTATTTCCAGAGATGCTGACCTACCCTAGTGGGTGGGGTGTGGAGGAGCCAGGTCCGGCAGCCTGGAGGCCTGAGGCTCCTCCGCCTGCCGGGAGGCGGCGCTCTGTGTGCGCCCTAGCCCTGGGCATGCGGAGAGCCGTGCAGAGAGGCCGGCTGGCCACCTGCTCTGCCTGGACTGGCATGCCGGCCCCGCCCGGCCATGTGGCAGGAGCTGCCCTTGAGAGTCCCTGAGAGAACGGCAGGAGAACGCTGCACTTCATGGCTCCCTTCACACCATAAATTAGGAGGGGCAAGGCCAGCACGCACACACGGCCTGAGGGGAAAGGAGATGGAGAGGCAGGCGGGCGCGGCCCTCCCCTCTCCCTGCTGAGCAGGCCCTGCCCTCTGGAGCCGCTGCAGCGCACCGGGAGGGTCCACACAGGGCCGGTCCGAGGCAGAGAGGCTGAAGCCCACAGGGATCAGGTAAGAAGGACTCCTTCCTCTACAACGAGGAGTGGAGTTAGGGGAGGAGAAAGAAAAACCAGACAGGAACCAGTCAGGTCATCCCCGACCTGCTGGGTGACCCCCTCACAGTTTTGGTTATTAGGTATTTAGCTCAAGGAAAATGTGGGCTTTCTATTTGAAGCCCGGCGAGACTCGGATTCTGAGGGAGAAAGGCGACAGGAGTGCCAGCTCTCCTCTCCTCTTCTCGGTGCCTTGCAGGCACCTGGGCAGGAGCCCCGCTCCTCCTGCCCCACGGCCACTGGCCGAGGCCTGGCCTGGCAGGCAGGCCCTACAGCCTGACCGCCACCCGGGGCCCCCTGCACCTGCGGGGCTGCTGCTGGCCCGGGGCCCCGCCCTCTCCCGCCCAGACCCGCCACCAGCAGCGGTCCCCAGCACCTCCTGGGGCACGGGGGGCAAGGCCCTGGCTGGCCCAGCCCGGAGGACATGGCAGCGGCCCAAGGGGACCTTTTTCAGGGGTCCCCAGCCAGGGCTAGCAGAATGCAGCATGGTGTTCTGTTTCTTTAAAAAAAAAAAAAAATAGATCTTTATAGTACGTGGCTTCTCTTCCTTTCTTCCGGTTTTCCGCTGTAATAACACATCCATACGTGCATTCATGGTGCGGGGTGGAAGCTCTTCCTGGGGAAACAGCCAAGAGGCCAGCAGTGGGCCCTCCAGCTCTGCGCCGGCCTGCGCCAGGCCTGCCGAGGAGGCCTGCCGCTAGGAGCTCTGTTCTGAGGGAGGCAGGCTCAAGAACCCGAGCCTGGCGGGCGTCGGTCCCTTCCCCAGTGATAACGGCCCACCCTCTCCCCCTTAAAAAAATGGCAAAAGCTGAAGCTAGTCTCTGGGCCTCCGCGCTGGGCCGGTGGGCGCCCCCCGCTCAGCAGCGCCCCCGGTGGAGGCGGGAGGGAGGGCTGGAGCTTGGCGGGCGGGCGCGCTCAGTGTCTCTTGGTGGAGGAGACCTTCTTTTTCCGTGCAGCGAGCATCTCGTAGAAAGGGTCCCTGCTGATGGCCGCTCTGGAGCACAGAAAGAGGGAGGAAAGAGATATGAGGGAAGGTCAGAAGAGATTGGCCAGGCCAGTGCGTGTGCCCCTCACGGAGGCCCACGGTGGCGTAAGGTAACACGCTTTGAGAGGCACGCCGGCCGTGCGGGAAGGTAACTCTGGGGCTTCTGCTGCTTTCACCTGACCAAGAGGCTTTCAGAACAGCGGTGCTATTTCCACAGCTGTGTTGTGTTCTAACTCAGAGGGCACAACTCGGAAGCCGCACTTCCGCGTCCCTGAGAACACCTGGCTTTTCCTCGCAGCTGTGAGCGTCATATGATCAAATGTGTCACCTGCAACTGCCCCACGTGGGTCTGCACAGTGGGGCTTCCAAGTGTGGGACCCTGCGCAGACTCCAGGCTGGGGAGGGCAGTGGGCTGACCCGGGCTGGAGCAGCGGCGGCCAGTTGAGGCGAGGCCTTCCTTGGTCTTTACTCTCAACCGTCAAGCCTGACACGGGCTTGAAGCTTCACCTGCTTCCCCAGAGCAGCAGCACTCGCCATGACGGTCAGTTCCCCACTCTCTCGCCAGCCTGCCCTGCAGGCTCTGCACTACGGCCAGGGGATGGTGGCCAGGAGCCCCACAGCCCGAGTGCACTGGAGCCGGTTCCCACGGTGGGTTGGGAAGCGTCAGGAGGCGCTCCACGAGGGGATCTGGCCAGTCAAAACCCCCACTTTCACTGTGGGGTGCGGGGCAGCTCCACTTTGGCTCTGGTGGCCTGGCCCTCCAGGTGAGCTGGGTGTCCTCTACAGAGGTGCCCTGTCCACGGGGTCCTTAGAGTTGGAAAGTACGCCCACGACACGCCTGGCAGACAGACCCTCGGTGATGGCCGCGTGCGCCCGGGCACCGCAGTTCCGCTGCCTGCAGGAACTTGGCTGTGGCAGCCGCATGCCAGCGCCTCTAGGAACCTGGGATGCTGGGAACCCCAGGAAGGGCGTTTAGTGAGAACATGTCCTGCATGCACTCCGCCTTCTGCAAAATCTTCCAGCAGTATCATAAAGACGCCCCCCCCGAGGCTGCGCTCTCCCTGCTCCTGTTCTCCACTCATGCTCTGGAAGAAGCACCTAGGTCCCAGCTGAGCACTGTGCGTCCTGATCGCACCTCTGGGTTTGAGGACCAGGAGCCGCTTCGTGCTGGGGACAGCTCAGTCCTGCTGTACAGGGGGGATGAGGGTCCTCTGGGCCTGGCCCCATCAGGTGGCACCTGCGGGGAGCCCACAGGAGTGTGTGCCTCCTGCCTGGGGGCAGAGCCGGCCCCGGGCCGGCCCAGAGGAGCTTGGCAGCCATGGAGAGGCTTGGCACCCACGGTAAAGGACTAAAGATCCTACATGGGACTTTAAAGGATGCTTAGTTTATCTAACTACGGAAGCAAAACTATATGAAAGGCAAAATGTACAAAAACGGCCAAGACTTCTCTGGAAGAAGAGTGAGGAGAGGGAAGGCGAGAGGAAGGACCCTGTCGGAGCAGTGTCCTGTTCTCATGGAAAAGCACAGTGGCTGACACAGGCCGGCCCAAGGGGAGGCAGGCCGTCGGCTCAGCGGGGACGGACCGTGGGGACGCAGCACCGCCACGATCGGCTGTCAAAGAACAAATTACAACCCTTACATCAAGCCAGAGGCAACAACAGATTCCATAACAAGAGCTAAATATTTCTAAAGATGCGTGATAAAAAGGGGCAAGCTGTGCAGCCACAGGGCCGGTGTCCAGGGGTCGCGGCCTTTGAGCCTCTTTTCTGCGAGGCAGAGGACCACGCTTCCTTCGGTACCTCGCCTGCTCAGTAGAGGGCTCAACCGGCCGCGGTGGCTGCCACCCAGCCAAGTGACCAAAGCGCAAGCAGCGAGCTGTTGTACCCGCGCACCAACTCCTCCAGCACTCACAAGGGACCCGGGAGCTGGGACTCTCACAGTGTGTCCAGAGAGGGCTGCAACCTGACTCAGACCCTTCTCCTCTCCCTGTTCCCCGTCCAGAGACTCCCAAGGCGGAGTAAGCCACCTACTCCCCCCCCCCCCCCGCCATCACATCCTCTGCACTTTCACTTATTTACTCAGTATTTGGTATTAACCATGGACAAAAGACTATTCCAGTTTAAGTCGAAATCTCAAAAAATAAGGCAGACTGGAGAATCCAGAGCTCCACTGGGGGCTCTGTGACCTCAGGCAGCTTTTCAAACCCCTGTGGGCCTCAGTCTCCTCCTCTGTGCTTGGGAACACGGTGTTCGTGGGATGAACAAATTACAAAACACGAGGACCATCTCTACTGGGCTGGCACCACAAGCGTGAACGCACTTCCCAAAACAGGGAAACAGATGGCGCCTGTGCCCCCACCCCGGTCCCCAGCCTGGATGGAGACACTCTCTTAAAACTGCTGCCATGGCCAAGAACCCCAAGGCCTGCTCGGAAGTAGCCGGAGCGGCCCCCGGGAGGACTTCACGCCGGGAGCGGAGGAGACGCGCGGACAGAATGAGCGGTCGTGGAGGGCGGGGGTCGCCCTCAGCTAACGCCAGCCCTCCCGGGCCGGGGCCACTCACTTGATGCACTTGATCCACTCCTCCTTCTCCTCCGGCGTGGGGGCCGAAATCCGGTACACCGTGTGGTTCCCCTCCACGACCCGCCCATCGGCCTCGGTCTTGCAGGCCTTGATCACTTGGTCTTTATTGTCGGGGATATAGAGCTCGAAGCAGTTCTGAGGTTAAAAGGGAGAAGAGAGGGAGGGACAGAGCTTAGAAAGCTGCTGGCCAGGGAAACTGCTAATCAATTTCCCAAAGACTCTTCATTCTTACCTGCATAAAATACACTTAACAAAAGTGTATTTTTTCCCTATGGAAAAGAAAAGCTTAGACTAGAATGCCGAAGGGCACCACCAGGCATATACCGGCCCGTTACAGACACAGCCTGGTGCACGCTCATTCCATCCCTGACCGCTCTACAGTGTAGACAGAGTTGCCGGTTCCTTAATGCTTTTCAAGGCCAATCCAGTGATATGATGTTCAGAAGCAAAGGAAAAATGTGGGTAAGGAGTCCCAAGGTTACAAAGCAGGGAAAATTTCTACACCTCATGTGAGAGCCAGTAATTGATATTGAAGCAGAGAGACAGAACAAAAACAGGTTATTAATTAGAGTCTCATCTTTGGTTTGAATACCCAAAATAATCAAAGTTAGGCTGAATTAGAAGGCATGATACTACTTTTCAGGTTTTTGTGTTTTTCTCAAAAAGACTTTGAAACTCCCTTCCAGAGAGCTGCTGTGCCCCCCCCTCCCCCAAGATACCTCACCAGAAATACTCACCGGCTTTTTGGAGTCCTCCACCTCCCGGATACTGAGGTTCTCTAAGGGGATAATCCCCCGGGGCTCCTTATCCTGTGGGACGGTCCAGAGAGGAGAGAGGAAGGAGTCACCGCTCAGTGACAACTGCGTTCACCACCCCACGCTCCTCCCGGCCACTCCTCCTGCTGCTCCTCCTCCCACGCCTGAAGCTCCTGCAACACCCCCGGGGCTCCAAAGCAAGAACAGGGCCAAGAAGTATCCCGGCAGCGTGGACACAATGCCCAGGAACGCGTGTAACTGAAAGTCCGCTGCAGGTGGAAAGCTAGGCGGTTCAACAGGTGCCCCCGAGAGCCACAGGCGGTGAGCTGGGTAGCCATTAGCTCCTGCCCCCTAGAAAGAACCTTCTCTTCCTCTCCCCCTTCCTCAAAGCTCCACCTGGATCTTCAAAGAATAGAGCCAAACAGCCAGCCTCCACCCCACAGGTCCCCTGGGTCACCCCCAACATCCAGCCCAACACACCAAGGCCTACCGCTCTTCCAGCTTGAGTGTGTGTGTGTGTGTGTGTGTGTGTGTGTGTGTGTGTGTGGTACTGGGGGATGAACCCAGGGGTGCTCTACCACTGAGCTACACCCCCAGCCCTAATTTATTATTATTATTTTTTAATTTGAAACAGGGCCTCACTAAATTATTGCACGCTGGCCTCCTACTTGCAATCCTCCCACCTCAGCCTCCCAAATACTGGGATTACAGGTGTGCACCACTGCACCCAGCTAAACTTTTGCTTTTGATCAGAGTGACACCTGCACAAAGTGTCAAAAGAATCAACCAGAGCCAGGTGTGGCTCTAGAATGCCCCGGGCTCAATCCCCAGGACACAAAACAAAACCACCACCGGTTCTACAAGTTTTGTAAAAGCAAACATAGTCTTTCAGCCATTTTCCTATCTCCATGGCAACTCTTTTCACCCTCTCAGCCAGTCTGCTTGGCATCTGCCGCTGAGTCTCCTGTGCTAGGCGGAGTGTCCAGTTGGGGATGACATCCACGGAAAATGACTTCTCTCCTCCCTCTTGCTCCAGCCCCAGTGTCGCCACTTGGCTAGAACCACCTAGAACCACCTAGAACCACCCAGGCTGCTGTTGGTGCCACTTTGCTCTTCTGACTATGCCACGCAGTAATCTGGCTTACCCTACGCTTCCTCTGCTGAAAAGCTTCTCCCCTCCTTCCCAAACCAAAAATCACCTTTTAGTGGGGAGGTGGGTGTATGGGGGAGTTAGTTATTTTTTGCATATGTTTCATCTCTGTCAAAATCTAAGGAGATTATGCTAGTTCCTAGTAGGCATCCCAATGACTTTGACTCCTTGGTGAAACCCCTCAGGGCTCCGCGGCCTGCTCCACTCGGGGCTGGGACCTTGAGGCCCGGCAGAGGCCTCATCCTCGGGCTTGCCATTCTCCACCAGAGGGCTCCCCCGCCCCCACCCCGGCCCCTCAAGAGCCTCCTCCTGCAGCCAAGACTTGTCCTGTTTTTACTGAGCATCCCGAAGGTGGCAAAGCATGTCCTTTCCCTGCATTCTGAGAAAGGGCATGTGGGGTGCCACTGAGAGACCTCACTGGATGGACAGACGGGCTGGGTATAACAGTCTCAGTGGAAAGAACATGCTCCAGAATTCTGAAGCACGACGTCCCTGTCCGCAGCTTTCAACAGCTGTCCCAAATTAATCTGGTTGTTGATGCTTTTTCTCTCTGTTCTCCATGCTCTGAGAATTCAGTCTTGGAGTGGAACTATTCTTAGCCGTTATGCAGGGCATTTGGTAACCCTCTTCAACCTGGAAACAACACCTTTCATTGTGGTTCAAGTTAAAAGTTATTTTGTCAAGGACCATCTCTTGGTTGCTTTCTTGTCCTCTCTGGAACTTGTGGGGCCTCTTGGATTAGTTCTTGTCTTTTTAAAAATTCTCTTACTATTTTCCGGCCAGGTGTGGTGGCGCACGCTTGTAATCCCAGCATTCGGGAGGCTGAGACCAGAGGATCCGGGTTCGAGGCCAGCCTCAGCTACCTAGTGAGGCACTCCGCAACTTAGACTCGGTTTCAAAATAAAGAATAAAAAATAGGACTTGGGGGTATAGCTCGGAGGTAGAACGCCCCTGAGTTCAATCCCCAGTCAGTACCGCAAAAAAAAAAAAAAAAAAAAAAAAAAAAAAAAAAAAATTCTCTTACTATTTTCCATCTGCCTTTTTACTCTTGCTGGGAGGTTTTCTTCATGTTTTCCTTCCAACCCTTCAAAAGCACATCAAGCACACTTTGGTCGGGCCGCCTTGCTCCGGGGCTCACTGTGGGAGCTGGCTCTCCTTTCCTAGCTGCTGTGGACACCTCTGAGGCGGCCGAGAGGCTCCTCACAGCGCTGCGGAGCTCCTCCCCTGCAGAGAAGTCCCGTGCCCCCAAGTCGCACGTGCACTGATGGTGGCTTTGGTCTGCACCTGCTCTCAGGTCAGAGGCTGGGCTGACATCTGGGATGGCATGGGCCTAAGAGCCGACTGGGCCTTGTGAGCCTGTCGACTGCAGGCTGTCTGCATGGCTCTTCTCGCAAGGCTGTCCGTGGGGTTGTGGTCTGAGAACCGAGGGGGCTGCAAACGGGGATGCCCGAGTTTACCTAATCCTCCTGTTTGCGAATATTGCCCCACCCTTGGCCGCAGTCCAGAGACACTTGGTGTGATCCTCTCCTGGAATGAGCCCCAGACTTCTGCCTCGTGGTGGGTGCAGGTGCTCTGGTCACAAGGTGAAGGAGACAGCTGATCTGCTTCCTCACCAGTTTTCAGCCAATCTTCCTAACTCCAGCCTCCAGCCTCTTCTCTCTCCTGTAGGGTTAACTGGTGTTTGGATCTCTTGTGGATTCTGCTGAGTTAACGCTAGGTGAGCAGACTAAGGGTTTATCACAGTTTGGACCGTAATGAGGATGTGACTCCATTTCCCTCTTAGATGGATGCACCAAGGCATCAGGGACCATCTACATGATGCAGGAAGTGTGTTCTGGACACAGAGTAACTTTAAACAAGAGGATTTACACCCACGGCCTTCTGCCCGGAAGCAGCAGCCAGCTCATAAGAAGACCCTGAAAACCACTTGGGGGCCCTCTGGGGAGCCGGCCACCTTTCCCTGCCTCACCTGTCCTAGCACCGGGTCACCACGTGGACCTCCCTGCTCTCCCCCCACACCCACCCTGACACCCAGAGTGGCCAGCGTGACCCAGCACTCTTGCAGGAGAACTGCTGACCCAAACGATGAAAGGCTGGGCTCCTGGGCAACGTGTCAAGTCCTAACTGTTAAAAGGCTCCTCCGTCTAGGATCCTCCTCCTGGAAGTTTAAATGGAGGCCCAGGGCTGGGGTGCAGCTCAGCGTACAGCGCACACTTAGCACACGAGAGGCCCTGGGGTTTGATCCCCAGCACCAAACATCAAGTACGTAAATAAATAATTGGACTGCCAAGTCTAGGAATAGACACCCTGCACTCCCCACACCCTTCAGCATCTGTGACCCGTCATCACCCATTTCCCCCGTGAAGACAGAAGTAACCACTGTTAACATCTTTAGTAATATTTGCTCATTATAAAGAACTTAAAATATTGCAAAAAAGAACAGAGATGAAAGATTTAAAAATACTCCAAATTCAATCACTAATAACTTATCACCACTGACAGGAGGTAAAGTTACTTTTTATGTGTACAGAGAGAGAAAGAGGAATAGGTTTTATAAAAATGGGCTATTTCACATGGTATTTTCATAAAAGGCATTCTATTTTCATTATATAGAATTTAGCAGAAGAAAAAAAAACTGAAGCAGAAACTGAAGTGTTGAACTTCAAAGTAAATGGTTTTTGCCGCAGGAGATAGTTCCTAAAATAACCTATTCAAATAAAAAAAAAAAAAATCTTATGAAAACCCTAAGAGGTTTTTAGTTATTCTCTTACAAAAAAATACTACATGTTCCAATTTTAACAGTACTTCTTGACTCCTTGTTTTGAAAGATAAGGAATATTCTCAAAAGTCTTCACATCTTTCTTCCTACCTCATTTTTATTCTTTTATTTTTACAGCAACCACATTTATAATATTCACAGCCTGTCCTACAGCCACAATTTCCAGTTGTTTAGCATCAATATCGACTTTCTCTTTCTCTCCCACCCCCCACCGGGGACTGAACTCAGGTGTGTTCTACCACTGAGCTACGTCCCAGCCTTTTTATTGTTTAAGACAGGGTCTTGCTAAATTGCCCAGGCTGGCCTTGAAAGTGCCAGCCTCCTGCCTCAGTTTCCCGAGTCGTTGGGATTACAGGTGTGTGCCTCACCACCAGTTCTATGTAAATGGATACACTATCTCACCGTACCTCAGCATCAGTTCTACCTCAGTATGTGTAGCACTAGTTCCATAAGTATACTTAAGAATCAGTTCTACAGTTCAGCATCAGTCCTCTATTTCAGGATATTTTGGCACCAGTCCTTTATTTCAATATGTTTGGGGATTAGTTCTATATTCCAGTATATTTTGGTATTAGTTCTGTGATTCACTATATTTTGGTATTAGCTCTGTATTTTAGAATATGTTAGCGTTAACTGGATATTTCTGTATATTTTAGCATTGGTTCTGTATCTCAGGATGCTTTAGTACTAGCTCTATCTTTAAGTTATATATAAATAAGGATTAGTTTTATATTTCAGTATATTTTAGCATCAGTTCTATACTTAAGCATATGCGTTAGTTCTACATGAAAGTATACTTAGGTGGGAGCTCTATATTTAAGTATATACTTGGCCTCAATTCTGGAAGTTTACTTGCGTATTGGTTCTATATTTAGGTCTACTTTGGCATTAGCGCCATGTTTCAGTGTACGTACCGTGGCTTCAGTTCTGTACTGAAGTGGATGAGTGCAATGCTCACCAGAGTCTACTTCCTGGGGCTTTTCTTTTTTGATCAGTCTCTTCTGGGCTGGCTTTTCCTGTCAAGTGTGTCTTTCAAGAAGGGTCCATGGCGTGCATTTTGTATGTTTTCTTCTATTTCATAATGCCACTGTTTTTTGTTGTTGTTGTTTGTTTTGTTTTTGTGGTACTGGGGATTGAACCCAGGTGCCTTCTACCTCCAAGCTACACCCCCAGCCCTATTTTTTTTTTGCAGTACTGGGGATTGAAATCAGGGGCATTTTACCTCCGAGCTACACTCCCAGCCCTATTTTTTATTCTTTATTTTGAAACCGGGTCTCACTAAGTTGTGGAGTGCCTCACTAGGTAGCTGAGGCTGGCCGAGAACCTGGATCCTCCAGTCTCAGCCTCCCAAATGCTGGGATTACAAGCGTGCGCCATCATGCCCGGCTCCCAGCCCTATTTTTTATTCTTTATTTTATTTTGAAACAGGGTCTCACTAAGTTGCGGAGTGCCTCACTAAATAGCTGAAGCTGGCCATGAACCCGGATCCTCCAGTCTCCGCCTTCCAAATGCTGGGATTACAAGTGTGCACCACCACGCCCGGCTATAATGCCACTGTTTGAGCTTTGCTTAAATGGGAGTGTGGCCAGACAGAGGCTCCTGGGTTATTCTTCCCTTCAGAACTATGCAGGCCTTGACCCATTAACCTCTGGTACAGAAGGCTCCTGAGATCACCTGCTTCTTCCAGAAGAAGGCCTAAGGACCTTGGTCCACGTCAAACAGCCTAGGAAAGGAGTCAGGCTCACAGAGGTTTCCCAGAGCGCAGGGCACACTTGACCTTCAGGTGCAAGGAGCTGCCTCTTCCGTTTTTTTCTCCCTTCCGGGGATGTCTTGTTCTGCAGTACATCGTATCTTTGACTGTGCAGACACCAGTCGTTCCGGTATTGCTATCTGCCTTCTCAGGCTGCCCCTCTGTGGCTGGCTGGGCCTTTCCCCCGGGGCCAGTGAGCGCTTTCTCATCTGTGCGCCGGCTCCTTCAAGCTGCTTCAGAGGCGCAGCCTCCGTTGTTGCTCGCTCTTGTCTGACACCTCCCTGTTCTGCCTTTCCAGCGCGCCCTGGGAACTCTCTGAGTGGCTCCAGATTCTCTTCCCCGCATCTGTAACACTGCGTGTCCCCAGCACGTGTGATGGAAGGCCAGGTGCTTTGCATTCTAGCACTTTTGGGGGTGTTACCGGAGAATGGCGAGTGGCGGGGGAGCTCATGTGGGGCGTTCCCTGAGCTCTGCTCTCCTCTGGGATTGTGACCAGCCAGGCAGGGCCAGCGCCACCTCTCGGGTGGGTGTGGCCTGAGAAGATGCAGAATGGAGGTTGCTGGATTGAGGTGAGGCTGCCGCGGCCAACACCGTGAGGAGGCACAAGATGCCGGGACCGCACAGCACCGCTACGGGACTGCCCGGGACTGCCGAGCGCGAGTGCGCTGCCTAGGTGCCTGCGTGTGTGTGTCCTTCCAACCCCGAGAACGACGGCAGGAACCCAAGCAAAGCTGGGTGTGGTGGCGCGTGCCCGTAATCTTAGTTCTTGGGAGGCTGAGACACGAGGATTGCAGGTTCATGGCCAGCTTCGGCAACTTACTTAGCAAGACTCTCAACAACCTAATGAGATGCTGTTTCAAAACAATAACAAAAAAATTTTTTTTAAGGGCTGGGGGTGTAGCTTGGAGGCAGAATGTCTCTAGGTTCACTCCCCAGGACCACTCCCCACACACAAGATGTTAAAGGTATCATTAGTGTAGACATCTCCAAGAAAAAGGGCAAACTAGTTTCACTTAGAAGGTGAAATGGGAAGAATCTTTTTATTACTTTATACATTTGAAGTGTATTACTTTCAGCAAAGCCACTTGGGGAACTTCTGTGGCATGAGTCCCTACAACGCACACAATCCTGGTCAGAACCACCCTGAAAACGATTTACTGTCACAGTTGAAAGCGCGTCATTGGAGTGAGCACCGAGTTGGGACCTGACGCCGTCCCGCAGCCCCGTGCCGTGCCGCGAGAAGCCACGGCGATGAGACCACTGCCCCTCGCCAACAGAGACTTCCACTCCTCCAGGCACGGCCAGGAAGCGGCTTTACTTATGTGCCACCGAGCTCTACATGATTACAAAGAGACATCGCATCCTAACTTTTTCCGTGGGATCAATGACTTTTACCAAGCGAAGACCTGGTTGAAGAGCCAAACCCACGCACTCCTAACTCAACAGCCTCGGCTTCCTTCAGAACCCAGGCCAGTGCTCCCGCAGTATGACTGCTGTGCTCCGCCATGGCCAGGAGGGTGGCACCGACTTAACCCTCGGGCCGTCTGGTCCATCTTGACAGAGGACTCTGAAGAGTCGCGCTGGATCATTTCTATGCTCAGGGCTATTGCTACAAAAGGGCTTTGCATGTGACACAGGCTGGCGGTCACGTCTTCCCCATGGAGTAAAAACCAAAAGAACGCCCCTGGTTTGAGAAAACCCACGTTTCTCAAAACTCAGGTAATCTCCAACTAACTTTCCCCTTTTTACTACTCTTTCTTTCCCTCTGTTATATGTTTTACCCTTTGGGTCATTTCTTCTGAATCGAATCCTTCAGGTTTTCCGAGGTCTGGAAAATGTCAATCCCAGACCAGGAGAGCTTTCTTTTCTTTTCGCGTCCCTTGCAGTTGGGTCACAAGTCCTCCCTTGGTAACGAGTCCGAGTTCGTTCATTCTCGCCGGCTCCCACCCTATTTCTAACGCCGTATTGATGTCTCTCTCTTTTCCCCAGGCCCGTGTCCCCTGTCCTATCTGGAACTCAGGGCCGTCCCCGAGACACGGCACCCTGGCAAGCTGCGCCCTCATTCCGAGACTCACCTCCGTACTTCCACTTGGCTTCAGCTCTTCCCTGCCCCCCACAAGGTCACAGAAGGACACACCTGACGGCCTCTCCAGGCAACCCCCCCATCACGCATGGCTAGAGTGCTCACCGTGGTATATTCAAAGTAGTACAGGCAGTTGTCAGTCAGAATGAACCAGCGTCTTTTCCAGGTCTTTACCCTGCCACCTACAGAGCAAAAAGAGACACTCTTGGACAAGGGGCACCAGGCGACAGGAAGCTCTTGTCGGGGAGGGGAGGGGCAGGGTGTCGGGAGAACACTGAGACCATGGCAAAACTGACATCGGGACGAGACACAGCCAAGACAGAAGCACCTTTCACAGAGTGAAAGTCTGTGGGTTACGAGCAGAGCAAGCGCGTCCTTGTGACACCTGAGATGAAATCAGACAGAAGATGAGAGCGTGGCTGGGGCTGGGGGCTGGGGAGATGGGGGAGATGGGGGAGATGGGGAGATGGGGGGTGACGGTGACATGAGTGCAAGTGTGCCTGGGACTGGAGAAGCCGCCAGGGCAGGAGTGAGTGCGGAAGAGGAGGGAGGGAGCGCGGGGCGGGCGGAGCTGCTCCTGAGCCGAGGGAGGAAGCAGGGAGTGAGGCGCGGACCCCTCCAAGCCAGATCCACTTCCTGGGACGTGGGGCCAAATCCCTGTGCCTTACCCACAACCCACACTCCCGACTCCTCCACTCAATGTCTGCACTGGCTCTTGGTCTTCTGGGCTAGTGTGCGGGAAATAAAACATCCTCAGAGTTCTGGGTGAGAACTGGGGCAGGATTCCTTCCTTCCTCAGGAGAGGTCAGCTCAGAGGCCTCTCACTCCCCGACACACCACAACAGCCGGAGGCGCGGGCCTCACGGTGCAGGCTGCGGGCCTCATGGTGCAGGCTGGGAGCACATGGCGCCTCCCAGTCCTTCTAATGTTTTCAATAAGCGAGGTGTGGGGTCAGGGAGTTACAGGGGGAGGAGCAACCTAACTACATCTGGTGGAGTGAAGCCACACCCTCTCTCCAGACAGGCCAGGGGCCCTCGGCCTCCACTTACCCCAGGTCAAGGGAGCGCAACACAAAACCGCCCCCAGGCCTTCTCGGGTTAGGGTAGACGTGGATTCCAAGCACGCGCCTGCGCCCTGCTCTCCTTAGTATCCGCCCACTGCGGAGACCTGCCCTACGGGGAAGGCCCATTCTGCGGTCTCCCGGTGGAGCACAAGTCTGCTCAGACTGCCGCCACGTGCCCTCTCCCCTCCCAAAGGGCAGAGCAAAGAGCGGCCGGTCTCACGGGGACTCTGTCCCTCTGCCAGGCCGTGCCTGCCGCTCACCTGGAGGAGCCTGGAGGAGCGTGGGAACGACAGGACTACAGCCTGAGTTACAGCGCTCCGCTCCGTGGCACCCGCACTCTCGGGGTTGGGCAGCCAATCATGATCCTGAGCGTCTAAAGGGCAGAGGGAGGGCGCCCCTCCCGCGTGGGTATCTAGCAGTGAGCTGTCTCCCTCACTGCGTGCCCCAAGTGTGATGTAAACACCCCAAAGGTTATGTGGCATGAATTAAGAAAAACCATCAGTGAGTAATATGACATGCATGTGGACACCTGGAAAGCTGGCAGAGTTAAGTAAGGAGGAGAAAGAAGGTGAGGAAAATACTCGGAATTGGAGACAGTCTGCTGTGGAAAAGGCCCTGCCCCCTATTCAGGGCTGGGGAGCTTTGGTCTTCCAGCCCCTCAGGTGGACGCGCCCCAGGCAGGGCTCAGCATACATGAACCATCAACCCACGCTGACGGCCCGGGCATTCTGGCCCAAGGACCCCACCTTGGGTGACATCGGGACTTGGGACATCATGGGGAAAGTGGGTTGTATGCCAAAAGGAACAGGGTGGAAGGAAATTGAGAGAAAAAGCCAAGCTGGCAAAAGCGCTCTGCCTGATCGTAAAAGCTCTCCCCCGGCCGGCTTGCTGCCCCAGGGAGCCCTCTACCATGAAGCATTGCTGCAGCCCCAGGGGACACTGCCGCGGGGAAAGAAAAACAGACATGAACAAGCAGACAGACCAATGTGCGCCTAGGACAGTCCCTGTGGAACTCACAGGACCCTCCCCCCGCACGCGGCTCCCGTTAGCACCAGGATGGGTGCTCACGTCCAACCGGTGCAAACAGCCGGACAAGGCCCCAGGCGGGGCACGGAAGGCCTGTTCTTCTCAGGGCAGCCCCGCGCAAGTGTCTGAGGCACACACCTGAGGGGTTTCCTGGCCCTCCCTGTCAGTGGCTGGACAGGGGACGCCAACAATGGAACTAAGATGCCAATTTGAGATTCAAAGGAGGACTCACTGAAAAAGAGGGGGTAAACAAAAGAAACCATAACAAAGAGGGCCCTTCCTGACACCCAGGAGCCAGAGTCGAAAGACTGCAGCAGGGTTTTCTGGTTCGGGGGCTTTAAACCTTCACTTGGCGGCAAATGGCCTGGAAGTCATCTAAGTCAATCTTTTTCTAATTTGCTTCCCAACCGTGATGTCGGAGAGCATGGCTTCGGGAAGTCATCATGATTTCGTTCTCTTCTTCCTTACTTCTGAAATGCCTTTCCACTGGGTTGATTTGTGGATGTCAATTTAAATTCAACAAACCTAGCACGTGCCTGCCAATAATCCCGAGGAAATTCAGTGAACAGGTCCTCTGCCTGGACAAGCCCACGCTGAGTGTTTCCTCGCCTCACCGACGTCGGTGAGGTACTCTCGGACCCAGCGAGCACACTGCGCCCTCCTCTGCGGGGAACTCACGCAAAGCCACCCGGGCCCGATCCTGACCGGTTCCCTAGGGACTGTGCAGCAAGTTAGAAGCAGCTTTAACACTACCACCAGCAATTAAAAAACAAAATAACCAAAAATGACAAAATAAGGAAACGCTGCAGCAATGACAGTGGCCTGGGCAGAGCGAGCGAGCGGGTTGCGGGGTTACATACCTCCTGGAGTTGGGGGCAAGGAAAAGGAGAGCCCAAATCATGGAAACATACAAATGAGGGAGAAAAGAAAATTAAAACAAAGAAATCAAACCCGGTTCCTTAACCTTAAAGTGCAACGTATCAGTCACATTCATGTCTGCCTGGGGAGGGAGCTGGTGGGGCCGATCACCCCCTGGGCTGGCTGGCGGGCTCCTGCGACGGGCCTCACCCCACCTGGCGAAGGCCACATTTGAGGCACGCTGCAAACCTGGCCCCAGGAATGCCGCAAAATCTGGCTCTTAGTCTGACCAGATCCAGAGCAAAGAGGGGGAAAGATCACTTCAGGAAAAATTCAATGTCTTTCTTGAGCTGGCTGTCACTATTTTAAAGTGTGTACAAGAATGCACACACGTAAACCCATGGATACACATGTACATATGTGTATACACAAGAGTAGACATGCTTATGGACATATACACACAACCACGGACGGCTGAAGTCTTGCCTTCTGCGGCACATGAACACAGAGGGGTTGATTCTAAGCGTGCTGCCATGAAAACACGGTATTAGGAGCTTGGAAAGGAGGGCCTGGAGAAGGGTTAGAAAACATAATGTGAGGCCCCAAAAGCTAGTCTCACGTTTAGCTTTTTTAAAATTAATTATTTATTAATTGAGATGGGGTATCACTGTGTGGCCCAAGCCAGCCTCAAATGCCTGGGCTCGAGGGATCCTCCTGCCTCAGCCTCCCTGGGAGCTAGGGCCAAAGGCACATACCACTGCGCCTGGCTTAAATTTTTTCTTTTTTAAAAATATGGGCTGTCTCATGAATTTTCATGTCATCCTGGTACAAGAACCAAGATAATCTTTGTTCTAATTTTAGTATCTGAGCTGTCAAAGCTAACACTTAGCATTAGCATTTAAACAAATTTTGCTGGAGGGGGAAGTAAATCCAAACTTGGACACACTTTTTTAATTTCCAGTATGGTTTCCTTTTAACTCTTAACTCTATCCATTTGGCAATAAGGATATGGAGCAGAAGGTTGCCTGTGGGGTTAGTAATTTTAGAGCTTTAACTTCAAAGAATCTACTGGCTTCAAGATCTATGAAACGCTGGCCAATTCAGGGACTGTGTGAGATTCCTATGGGTGAAGTGGTGCTTGAAGAGGAATTTATGAATTGAGGCATATTGTATAAACACAGGGACTCGGGCTTTTCAAAGGAATGTAGAATCCTCTTGCCATCTGGACTAGGCAGCGATAAAGGATTCTGCGGGAGCCTTGCCGGATGTGTGAGAACGGGCCAGGAGAGCCGTGTCTGGCGAGATCGCCGGGCAAGGCGGAGATGAAGAGGAAGGTCAGTGTATCGAGCACCGACCCGCTGATGAACCCAGCTCATCAAAGCCAAGAAGAAAACAACGGAAGCGCTCTCCAGCGGCAAAAAAAAAAAAAAAAAAAAAATGGAGGCCATTCCATCCAGAGTCCAGAGACCTCTGTATGTGCTGAAACAATCGCTACAATAATCACACGTGGCCATGAATGTGCATGAACCCCACTCGCACTTCCCCCTCTGATTCCTCCGTCACCTTCCCGGTAAGGCAGGACCGCAAATCTCAGGAATACAAGCTCACTTTTGGCAGAGGGAAGAGCAGTATGCCTTTAACTTTTCTGAATGAACAAAATCATTAATGTGGCTGATTCGGATTGGAAAGGGTGGGGACCACAGCCCAAGAATGCGTGAGAGTGCGGTGGGTGGAGCTGCAGCAGCCGGGGCTGCGAGTTGCCATGCACTGCCTGTGGAGCCAGATGCAGAGGGAGTGATGATGGGGGAGGGGGGCAGGGACACACCTGGATGGGAAGTAGAGTGACGGGGGCGGGGGCGGGAGGGAAGGGAGGCCGACCAGGGCCTGGGGGAGTGTGAGGCCAGACATGGGGCCACGCCTGTGCAAGTGGCTTCCTTTCGGGAGGCGGACCCGTTAGGACAGAGCCCCTGGTGGCGGAGTCTCTCCAGGTGCCCGCCGCCCCCCCCTCACAGCCCTCCGCCGCAGGGGCCCCAGCCCCCAGCCCGTGACTTACCGAGTTTCAGTAGCCAGCCTTCTCGGTCTGGGTTGAAGAAAGTGTGGGTGAGGTCATTCCCGTCATCCTCTGGGATCTTGAAGGGTTCGTTTTTTATGCTCTCATACAGATTCTGGGATAAAAGATGACAGCGCGTGTCTGATCTGGAAGTGTCTCCCCCCCTTCTCGGGCTGTGTACAGTGAGCCCGCGGGTCGCAGGCTGGAGGCGAGCACAGCCGTCTCTGCTCTGCGGCAGCAGTGTCGGCTCACACTGACACGATGAGTAAGACGCCAGGGGGTCACAGGAAGGAAAGAAAGCAGCGTGTGTTCTGCGGGAGCCCGCAGGCCGGATCACACACCGCTCTCCCTGCTGGCTCCTAGCTGGGCCTGGCTACCGACTTCCTAGGGACACTCGCGTGGCTAAGTGAGTCGAGTAGTGGGCACGCGGTGAGCCCGAGTCGTCCTGCTTTCCTACAGGAGCGGCCCGCTCCCAGCAACGTCTTGCTCACCCGCAGCAGCTCCTCGGGCAGGTCTCCCCCGTCGTTGATGCCTCGGTTCATGGCGATGAATCGCTCCACGGTGGGCTTGTCTTTGACGTTGGGGTTGTGCAGGCTGGTGTTCAACATGATGATGGCAAATGAGAGGACGTAGCAAGTGTCTAGAGACAAGGGGAGAGCAGAGGGGGCATCAGAGACGCCCATCCAATCAGAGACTCCCATCCAATCAGAAACGCCCATCCAGAGACGCCCATCCAATCAGAAACGCCCATCCAATCAGAGACGCCCATCCAATCAGAAACACCCATCCAATCAAAGACGCCCATCCAAAGACGCCCACCCAATCAGAAATGCCCATCCAATCAGAAATGCCCATCCAGGACGGGGATAAAAAGTTGTGCCCCAGAGAGACGGGGCGCGGCCACGATAGGCGGCATCTGAGAGGGACAGTGCATGGTGAGGTGCACGACGCATCGAGAGGAGATCGCCTGCGTGCACCACAGGAAAACTGAGAAACAGCACAACGTGCAAAAAGGAAACTATTAGCCAGGCGTGGCAGCGCACGCTTGTAACCCCAGTACTTGGGAGGCTGAGACAGGAGGATCGCAGGTTCATGGCCAGCCTCAGCTACTTAGTGAGACTCTGTTTCAAAATAAAGAATAAAAAATAGGGCTGGGGGTGTAGCTCAGAGGTAGAATGCCCCTGAGTTCAATCCCCAGTACTTAAAAAAAAAAAAAAAAGAAAGTATTAAGATACCTACCATCCTACTAGTTAGATTCCCTCTACATAAATGTGCCCCTGTGTAGCATCATAAATATATCTTATGGATATATACTGTAACAAAATTTGAATCAAGTATAGTTATATATACATATATGTATGCATACAAATATACTTGTGCTTTTAGCTAACCTTATTCCACTGTCAATAAAAATTATTTTGAAAACATGATTTTTTTTTTTTTAATGAGAGTCCCAATGTGTTACCCAGGCTGGCCTCGAACTCTTGCGCTCAGGCATGCTCCTGCCTCAGCCTCCTGAGTAGCTGGGACTATACGCGCATGCTACCTCGCTCAGCTGCAAACATTTTGGGTGGGGAAGGGGTACTGGGGATTGAACCCAAGGTGTGCTTTACCACTGAGCTACATCTCCAGCCCTGTTTATTTTTTTAATTTTGGGACAGGGTCTCACTAAGTTGCCCAGGCTAGCCTAGGACTTGAGAGCCTCCTGCTTCAGGCTTCTGAATTACCTAGGATTTGTGCCCCAGCTAAAAACACAATCCTTAATAGTTATGTGTGTTACAGTTCAGAGGAACCACAACTTATGTTCCTAGCGCCTTAATGTTGGATTTGTGGATTACTTTCAAGCTTTTATTAGTATAGATACCATTAAATACGTGTTGCTAGGCATGAGCCTCAGCTTTCTTGTTTTAGAAATTGACTAGTTCCAAGAAGAGCCCCCACGCACTGGCACTGGAGACCCCTCCTCACCTGTGGACTGGAACACCCCGTGGTTGCACTGACAGTACCGCTGCGCGAAGGCCTCCATCATGCGGTCGATCTTCTGGGCCTCTCCAGGGAGCCGGAAGCTCCAGAGGAACTGCCTGCGGGGAGGAGACAGGGCGGGGCTAGGACTCGAGGAGCAGCTGCTCTGTCCCTACATCGCTAGACTGACAAAGGCTGTTAGTAGCAGGGCGATGAGGGGGGCTTCAGTCTCCTAGTAACTCTGGGCAGATGCCAACTTAATCCTTCCAAATCGCTGTTACCTAACTGAAGGTAAAGTGCTTCGGGAAACAGGAGAAATTTCGATTTTCCTGTCCCAAAGAACATTTCTCCTCCTCAGAATAATACATGAGACTGAGATATAGACAGTGCTCACTTTAAACCAACTCCAAGATAAGGTGGGAGGTCAAAGTATTCACAACTGATCCCTGTAAGTCAGACAGAGAGGCCCATGGCTGATAGATCTTTCTTTCCTTTCCCTTTTTTTTTTTTTTTTTTTTTTGCAGTACTTGGGATCAAACCCAGGACCTCCAGTATGTCAGGCAAGGGCTCTGCCACTGAGCTACACCTCATGGCAGCCCCAACGGGCTTAGTTCTACATTCTTTCACCTACCTAAATGACGGCACAAGAGGGACATTATTATTTATATCTACAGTAGTAAAAATGCAGGACAATTCCTCAAAAGGCACAAAGTAACAGATTTAACAAAATAATAGCTTACTTTTGCACTCTAAAATGAAGTCTACAGCTCCCTGTTCTAGAGCAAGACATTAAAAGGTCTTCTAAACCAAAGAGAAAGGATTTCAATATTAACGGCTCCTCAGTCCCCCAAGCGTCAGGCGTGAGGCCTGAGGAGGCCCCAGTGTCCCTTTCATAGTAAATCACAATCTAACCCCGACTGGCCGGTCCTCTCCACTCACTCCAAGACACCATAACTATCCCTGGAGTCACGCCTTCAGCCAGGCGGCACACAGGATGGACCGGGGCCACAGCCCGCCTCGCCCCTCCGGACTACGCACCGCAAGGCCTGGACGAGGTTCAGGTCGGTGAACTCGTGCAGCTCCACAAAGGCGTGCAACACCTGGATGTTAAACTCATCTCTGCGGGAACAGGCGAGACAGGGAGGAAGTGGAAGTCAGCGGGCAGTGTCCCCTGCCCGGAGTCCCGGGCCACTTGGCCACCTACATGCTAGAGGGATCCCCGGATGGCTCTGTACTGGCTGAACAAGCAGCCCTCCTCCCCCAGACAGACAAGCTACTGCTCCGAGAGCGCTCTACTCAAACCCAGCGAGGCCGCCCAGGAGCCCGCGCCTCACCTCTCCCCCAGGTAGTCACCGATGGCTGTCTTGTTGAGCCCCTCCCCTTTGTACAGGAACTGGGCGATGTCCTCACAGGTGTTCTTCAGCAGGTCGTTCTCTATTAAGAACTGGATCCCCTGGAGAAAGACCGCGGCGTGCCCGTGAGCAGTGAGGAGGCCCCGGCGCGGCTGAGAGGGGCAAGAGGAGAGCGGGAGCCACGGGGCGGGCGTCCCGGACACAGCGGGTGTCATAAATACTCGCCAGGACACAGAGGGCCGGGCACTGGGGTTCAGGAGCCAGCCCGGACTCAGGCCCTGGCAGTCTGCAGGAGTCACCTCGGGGCTCCATCTGGGCGCCCAGAGTCCCACCTTAACAACTTCCGCCACTCCCTTCTCACTCACCTTTTTGGGGTCCATGTTAAATTTCTTCCTGCCCATGGCTACCTGTTTGTTCCTCTGCATGTTTTTCCTGAAAGACAACCGTCGTAGCCGTTAGCACTCGGGCGGCAGGGACGCTCTGGGCTGAGCAGGCCCCACGTGCAGCCACCGACGCACGGGGTCTTCTGAGAGACTGGTCCAGGGAAGCAGTGGGTGTAATCTGGTCTAAGAAGGGTCGGCTGAGACCCAACCTTGGCTCTGTGCCCCTTCTACCCGAGACCCATGGCTTTCTTTTCTAATATGATTTTTAAAAAGCCTCGTCAAGGTATAATTGACGTAGCCTGTAAGATGCCCATTTTAAGTGTAGGTTGGGCTGGTTTTTAGTAAGCTGGCTGAGTTGGACAAGCACCACCATACTCCAGTATGGTGTGTTCACCAGCCCAGGGAGATCCCTCCCGCCCACGTCCAGGATCCCCCTTCACACCGCCGCCCCAGGCACCTAGGATCTGCTTCTGTCTCCATAGATTTGCTGTTTCAACACGGATATGAACAGCATCACATAATATCTGGACTTTTGCATCCTGCCTTCTTTTATTTAATTATTATTATCATCATTATTATTTTGTGGTACTGGGGAATGGAACCCAGGGGAGTTCTACCACTGAGTAATACCCCCTTTTAAATTATTTTTAAAAACTTTAAACAGGGTCTTGCTAAGTTCTTGAGGCTGGCCTTGAACTTGTAATCCTCCTGTTTCAGCCTTGCAAGTGCTGGGATCATAGGCATGTGCTCTGTACCTGGCTTGTATCTGGCTTTCAGTTAGCACAAGTTTTCTAGGTTTATTCATGCTGTAGTATGTATCAGTACTACACTCCTTTTTATTGCTAAGTAATATTCCACTATAGGATTACAACATGTCTGTTTATCCACGCAGCAGAGAATGGACAAAATTTAGACTGCATTTTGGGGCCATTATGCACAGGTGCTATCAGGGTCTGTATACGCTTGTGTAGACATATATTGTCATTTCTCTGGGGCAGATACTCAGGGGTGGACTTGCTGGGTCAGATGGTGCACTTATATTTAACTGTTTTGTTGACTGGGCATCAAAACAAGACCATGCTTCTCAAAGTGCGGCCACAGGCCAGCAGCCTGACCAGCAGTGTTCATGCGCGTGCTCTCGCGCGCGCTCGCTCTCTCTCTCTCACACACACACACACACACACACACACACACACACACACACCACCTGGGGCCCTGCTGAAGCAGGGTCTGACTCAGTTTACCCATGAAGGAGCCTGTACTTCTGCCCGTTTGACAGGACCCCACACATCTCCTCTGAGTAGCAGGCCCAGACCCCGAGTCGCTCAGAGTGACAGGGCAGCACCTGAGAATCTCAAGTTTTCAAGCCTCCTCCAGTGACTCTGGTGTGTGCCGTCAATGACAACAGTGATTTTATACCTTCAGAGAGCAAAAAAGTTGCTCAGAAGCAAAATCATAAGAGATTTAGAAAGGGGCACTAGAAAACTCCCAGGGTGTCAGGAAAGCAGGACCCAGGATGGCAGGGACAGCTGCAGAGGGAACGCAGTTGACTTTAGCTAGAAAAAAACAAACTTGAGATTGATGTCTAGACATTCCTACTGAAGTAAATGGTTGTCTAATGGTTTATTTTAAAAATCCAGGAAGACTGCTGTGATCCATATTTCCAAATAAATACAAGGAAAGCCTGTTCTATGATTTCCTGTAAGAGTGTGGCAAGCTCAGAGGCCCTGAAGAGGCCAGGCGCGTGGCCACCAGTGACCACCAGTGACCCTGGCGTCCCTGCCTCAGGCTTCCTGTGGCCCCCGGCAAATTCCGGACAGGGAGCCCTGCCATGGTATTGTACACCCAGGTCTCTGCCAACAACAATCGCTGCTTGTCACTGCCTGGGTGGGACGCTCGCTGGAGATGCTGACAATTTCAACAGTTTTCTGCCACTCGCTCCTGCTCCTCCTCCTGCTCCAGCTCCTGCTTCTCCAGCTCCTGCTCCTGCTTCTGCTTCTCCTCCTCCTCCTGCTCCTCCTCCTCCTCCTGCTCCTCCTCCTGCTCCTCCTCCTGCTTCTGCTCCTCCTCCTCCTCCTGCTCCTGCTCCTCCTCCTGCTCCTGCTCCTGCTTCTCCTGCTCCAGCAGGAGCTCTCCACTGTTGCTTCTCCAAGAGCCTTTCCCTGTTTTCCACACAGGTGTTGCCCCAACGGGGATCCCAAACAGAACAGCTATGGTACTGCTACCGCATCGCCAGTTAACTGGTACTTGTAAACTTTAGACTAGTTTTCAATCTTTCAGTATGTGAGTGTATTATTTCTCTTGGACTATTGAGGACCATTTCTACAAAACGCTGGCATCAGGCTTTTGATGAATAATAGGACAGCACTCCGATGGAAAAACCAGAAGGAGTGTAACCTCTGTCTGAGTAATGGGTCCTCCAGCTCCCTGCCGGGCTGTCAGTACTGGAAAACAACTTCAAGTTCCAGATTTAAAACACCGGCAGCTGAGTTACGGCTCCTGACTCAACTCCAGAGGCAGCTGCTGAGGGCTGCGGGCTCAACACCATCGCTAAGGGGCATCGCAGGTGCCGGCCGCTCTGCTTCCCCGGTCATTTCCTTGGTACTCGACTGTAACCCGCAGAGAACCGGCCAAGCCAGCGGCACCCAGGCTCTGCGTGTGTGTGCAGATGCCGAAATACACAGAAAGGAAACGTGCCAAAGTATTAATCATAGTTATATCTGGGTAAGTGGTTATGGAAATGTGTTTTCTTCACATTCTTGGGACTTTACCAATTTCCTGCACGGCCCTTTGGTCAGTACCCCCGCCCCTCAAGGCAGCCACTGCTGATTTCCCCCGTCACAGCGTAGTTTGATCTGGTCGAGAACCTCATGCACCGAAGCCTTTGTGTGCCCTGGGCTTCTATGACTCAGTGCAGTGTTTGTGAGATCGGCCATGGTGCTGCGTGCCAGCAGGTCACTCCTTCCTGTCCTGCTGCATCTCGGTGACAGGGACGGCCTGTCATCTCGGCCTGTCCACCATTCACCTCGTAGTGGACACTGAGGCTGTGTCCGGATTCGGGCTACGCTACTTACAGTAAGAATGCTATCAATGTCCTTGTACAAGTCTTCTCATGGACATATTCTGGGAGTTGAACCGCTGGGTCTCGGTGAGGGTACATGTGTAAGAAACGGGCAACTGCTCTCCACGTGACTGTCCCCTCTCTTCTGGCCAGCAGGGCCTCCGCCAGGTCCCGGCGGGCTTCTCCGAGTTAGCCTTCCTGGCGCGTGAGGCAGCGTCTGGTCCCATCTCCTTACCGCTAAGGATGGAGGCACCTTCCATGCGTCTATACACATCCAGCTTCTTGTGACTTTGGCCCAGCTTTAATCTGGGCTGTCTTTTTGTTGCCGAATTGTATCTGTTCTTATACATCTGTTCTGGATACAGGTCCCTTTTCAGATTACCTACTGCAGACATTTTCTCCTACCCTGCAGCTTGCCTCTTCCTTTCTTTTAACAATTATCTTATAACAACAAGAGTTTTACATTTCTTTTTTGTGTGTGGTACTAGGGATTGAACCGAGGGGCATGCTACCTCTGAGCTACACCTCCAGCCCTGTCTTACTTTTTTTTTTTTTTTTTTTTTTTTTGCGGTACTGGGGATTGAACTCAGGGGCATTCTACCTCCGAGCTATACCCCCAGCCCTATATTTTATTCTTTATTTTGAAACCGAGTCTCACTAAGTTGCGGAGTGCCTCACTAGGTAGCTGAGGCTGGCCGCGAACCTGGATCCTCTGGTCTCAGCCTCCCGAATGCTGGGATTACAAGCGTGCGCCACCACGCCCGGCTTACTTTTTATTTTGAAACAGAGTCTTGTTAAGTTGCTGAGGGCCTCACTAAGTTGCTGAGGCTGACCTCGAACCTACGATCCTCCTATCTCAGCCTCCCAAGTACTGCCATTAGAGGTGTGCACCACCGTGCCTGGCTACATTTTCTTTTCTTTTTTTAATGGAAAGTAAGAAAGCTGTAACCTAAAACACCAAAACGACCATCCAGAGCCTGGGAGTGGGGCGCTGGCTGCCTTCTGTGGGAGGAACACTCTTGCCCCTCCCACGTGAGTCTAAAATAACAAATCAAATGGTCTTATGAAGCCAGACAGGGAGACTTAGGCTTAGAAAAATACAGACATGGAGTGAGCTGGAAACAGCCCATTCAGTGCATTAAGCGGTTAGAAATCGGTCTAGAAATCCCATTCAAAACTAAATTCTCAAAGTCACTAATATTTCATGTCATTACAAGGGGGGGGGGGGAACCCACAAATGATCCTTGCCATTTTTTTTATACTAAAATTTCATTTCTATATTCTCTGCCCTTACGCAGTAGGGAGGTACAACTGAATTCACAATTATATCCAGACATAACTGGGCACACCCACCTTCCAGAATCCTATTGGTAGGGTTCGTTAAGCTTCTCCTTACTCAAAGGAAGAATGGGAATTTAAAATATAAACGCAGTGGATAAGAGAGGGAAAGGAACAGTACTTCACAGTAAAGTTTAAAAGCCATTGGAGGCTGTCTGGGACCTTTGAGGTTTTCTAGTCTAGTCTTGCAGATGCAAGAAGCGCCTGCCTTGAGTGTCCTTGCAGTGGGGCTGGAGGCCAGGCTGGAGGTCTAGACTGCAAGGACGCGAGCGCGCTTGCTCCGAGAGGAGGAGCTGCGGCCGGCCGCGAGGCTGCCGCAGGGAGGCCCACCCGCCCCGGGCGCAGGACCACTCACCTTTCCTCTGTGGATCCCAGGTTTTCAATTTCATTAGCAACTTCTGCTATCTCGTCCTTCAGCCTCTGCAAACAGTCCAGAGTCAGCAGGAGGGGACACACACCCAAGCGGCACTAACTCCCGCACCCGAGAAGCAGGATGGAACCAAACAAGGACCACAAAGGAACCCCAACGGTAAGCGGAAAGGTTCCCCTACTCGCCCAGCAGCGACTGTGCCCCTTCCAGAGAGTGTTAAGCACTCTGTGGATACAAAGGAGGAAAAGATGACGCTCTCCTCCAGAGTTCACGGTCAGGCCTAAGAAAGTAATTGATAAGCGTGTATGTGATATACACGTCCCACCAAGACACGGCCACCTCCGTACAGTGTCTCGGAGCAAATCAGCAGCTTACCAAACACCACAAGGACAGACGGTGGTGGCCCACGCTCGCATACCCAGAGGCTGTGCTGGGCCCACACGGCAGCCCCAGCCCCGTGACTGGAAAAGGGCACGTCTGAGCAAGTCTACTGTCCATCTAGCGCCTTGCCCAAACCCAATCTGCGCCCACCCCTTCCGCCTCGCCTCGGCGGGGCTCATGGTGAGGGGCCTGGACTGCCCTGCCCTCCCAGCACTCACCAGGGATGGGGAACGAGAGCCAGGGCCAGCTGCGTGGACGTGTCCTGAGCAGCGCCCGAGTGACCCTCCGCTGCCCCAGCCCTGAAGCTGCAGAGGAGGAGGCTAGAGGAGGAGCAGCGCTGCTGCAGGGCGGATGACCCGGCGGCAGCTTCTGAGCCGTGTTCTACAAAGCTCCGCAGTTTTGAAGGCATTGCCGTCACTGTCTGAGTCTCACTAGGGACCAGAAACCATGCTGGGCCCTCCACACGCATCAGCTCATTCAATCTTTCCGTCACCCTGGGGTGGGGGCTTTCATTCTTCTTTAACGAAGAAACTGAAGTTCAAAGACCCAAAACTCTTGTCTCAAGCCCCTCCACCATGAGCGGCAGAACCAGGCCTGCGTGTGGGAACATGCTTGGGGCTCCTCCGGCCCTGACCGCACCCCCTAGCCCTCCGAGACGCCATGTGCTCACCCTAAGGCAAAGGCGCTCGCCAAGGCTATGCTACGCTGGGGGCGCGGGTGAGCGCAGGAGGAGACGTTCAGTGAAGGCGCCCTGGTAGGCAGCGCCCCGCCCTCCTACCTGAATGTCGGCCAGCAGCTCCTGCTTCCTCCGCCGGATGTTCTCCAGTTCTAGACGCTCCTCTGCAGTCAGGTCGCTGGGAACTGCAAAGAGGAGGGGAATGTGACCACGGAGGCTTTCGGAGGCAGAAAGGGGGTGGTCCCGAGAGAGGAGCCACAAGCCGGCTTCAGAAATGGCGACGACGGCAAGGAGTCCTCCTGGCCCCATTCTCAGCAGAGAGGAAGGACCCTGGATCGCACACAAACGCCGCTGGGAGTCAGCACCCATCAGGAGGACATGCCAGCACCTACCTCACGGGACCGCTGGAGGATGAAGAGAGAGAGAACAGCGGTGCCCGACGGGCTACACACCCCAAGGCCCCAGGGGAGGCGTGCAGCTGTGGTCACGGTGTCTCCTCTGCCCGCGCACGCACGCGTGTCCCCGCCTGTCCATCCCCACCCAGCGTCCTGCACCGTGGCCTTCTGCGGTCCGAGGCGCATCTTTCTCCTTCCTCACAGTTTCACAGGGGATGTGTGCACGGAAGGGACTGAGCAGGGTGCGGGTCTTCATCACGCCACTCCAGAACGGTGAGCAATTTAAAGCTTATGAATTATTTCTGGAATTTTCCATTGACTCTTTCTGGGCTGGGGGTGACCGAGGCTAACTCAACTGTAGATAAGGGGGCAGCGGGTTTAACTGCAGCAGCCTGGATCCTGCTGGGGCACAGCGGGAGCTCAGACGTGCGGGCCGCCACGCCTCCACGGGAGGGCTCAGGGAAGGCGCAGTCGGTGGCCCTCAGAGCCAGGCGACCCTGCACACTTACAACGTCACTGCCCAGCCTGAGGTACATGGACTTTCTACAGAAGGAAAGTGGACTACCCCTCTAGCAGTACTCTCTGTGTATTGACGCCACATTGCTGTGATGGTAACCGGTCCCTGTGGCTCATACCACGTCTCTACCGGACAGCCCGGAGCTGGGCAACATCTCGGCTCTAGAGCGAGGCTGGGACGAATGGACGGACAGACGGACGGACGGACGGACACACGGACACACACACACACACACACACACACACACACACACACACACACGGCCTGAGGCCGAGATTTCACCCACCACATGCGGAGAGTAGCGACTTTCCCCAGATGCGCCATGAACGTCTCTTGGTTTGACGGGGAGCAGGGGGAGCCAGCAGCCCGGGCCACCCCCCACACCAGAGCGGCCGACTTTCCTCTCACCTGTGCCCCGGTGTTCAGAAGCGTGCCCCTGCCGTCCGCAAGCCCCACGATGAGAACTGCACTTCATATTGCAACCCAGTGTCCCCAAATACAAACACTACAAACACCACCACCTCCTCTCGGGAGACTCTCTGGCGTTTTCTGTTGCTTCGCTGTCAGTTTCCGGGACGGTGGCTGCAGTCCCGGAGGGTTTGTGCAGCCACCTGAGCCCTGAGTCCTGGGTCTGAACACACTCCTCCACTTCAGCGGCTGGGAAGCTTCCAGAAGACCACCGGACCCAACCCAGGCCACCCCCCGCAGCCCGGGCCTCCGACCGTGTCCCCCAGACCTTGGGTGACTGTCCTGGCGGCTTCTGGAGAAAGCTGGGCCAATCGCAAGTTAGATCTGGAGTGAAAACCCGTTGAAAAATAGCACCAACTCTGCTGGTCACACCCACTCCAGATACACGTTTATTTGAGCTCACTCCAATTTCTCTGGGCTGATCAGAAAAATTTCCAGCCCATGAAGACAAAAGATCCCTCTCAGAAACAGATTTCCTAGCCAGGCTTGGTGGCAAATACCTGTTTTCCCAGCACTGGGAGGGCTAAAACAGGAGGATCACAGGTTCGAGGCCAGTGTGTGCTGTAATTTAGCAAGACCCTGTTTCAAAAATAAGAAATAAAAAGGGTTGAGCGTGTAGCTCAGAGGTAGAGCTCCAGCACCACCCTCAAAAAAGGAAGAAAAAAGAAACAAATGTCCTGAGGCTCTAGACAAATATTCATTCTTAATAACATGGTTTTGCAGTTTTGAGGCTTTTTTTTTTTTTTTTTTTTTTTTGGTGGTACTGGGGATTGAATCTAGGGGCATCCTACCTCTGAGCTACACACCTCCCTCAGCCCTTTTTATTTTCTATTTTGAAATAGGGTCTCACTAGGTTGATGAGGCTATCCTCCAACCTGTGATTCTCCTGTCTCAGACTCCCAAGTACTAGGGTTATGATGGGTGTGTGCCACCAAGCCCGGCTAAAACAACATTTTATTTTTTAGTTACTTGTTTTGTAGTACTGGAGATTGAAACATGGGCATTCTAGCTCTGAGCTACATTCTCAGCCTTATTATTATTAGTTTTTAAACAAGGTCTAAGTTGCTAAGGCTGTCCTTGAACCCATGATCCTCCTGTCTCAGCCTCACAGGTACTGAGATTTCAGGCATGCACCATCATGCCCAGCTTCATTTTTTAAAATTCCATGGGGGTATCAACAATTGGGACTTTGAAGTGACTCAGCTACCTTAATTAGATCATTGATGAGTTTCCAGTCAAGGAAAGGCAAGACTAAAATCAAGGTTCTTATGTTGAAGTTGATGAAAAACAGAACCATCATGCAAAAAAAAAAAAAAAAAAAAATTCTATCTCCAAACTGCTATAAATCCTGAGAAACCAACTTTGATCATTCTAAATTGGAAATCTCCATGACTGCTTCAGAATCCAAGCACCCAACCATTCTGGGTTAGTAATCACATATGACAGTCTTCTAGAAAGTCACAATCCAGTGTGTGTATTATACATTCAAGATGTGCTTCTAGTCCTCTACCTTTAAAACGCCATGGGAATAAAGAAATCCATGAATCTACACTATCGTAGGGTATGGAGGAGAAGGGCCATGAGCAGAAGAGACTTCAACAAATTTCCAGAGCAGAGAAAGCAAGAGAAGCAAGCTCACACCTCCCTCCAGCACGCTAGCTGCATGAGGGCAGTAAGCCTTGGAGAGAAGCAAGCTCACACCTTCCTCCAGCACGCCAACTGCATGAGGGCAGTAAGCCTTGGATGCTGTTGTCTGTGTGGTGTGGCCCAGCACGGGGCCTCATACACTAAGGAACTGGAATACATAGTTATCCTCAAGCAACAAAAGAACGAGACCACCTCCAGTGAGTGAGCCACTCGCAGGGGAAGCCCCAGTGTTCTGAAGCCTGGAGACCTCCCGCTGCCTGGTGGCAGAGTCGGCTCCTGCCCACTCACGCCGCAGCAAAGCCTCCCGGGCCACGAGGCCCAGCCTCTGTACCTCGCTCCACCCGCCCATGGGCCACTCCATTCTTACACAGGTACGCAGACCTAGCGCATGAGAGACAATAAGGTCGGGAAAAGAAAAGCCCGCCCTCTAGCAGGCAGATCCTAGGGCAGCAAAAGAAAAGTTTAGGAGGACAAGAAACTACAAATAATGCATGGCACATGCCTATAATCCCAGCCATTCAAGAGGCTGAGGCAGGAAGATCGAAGGTTCAAGGCCAGCCTGGGCAACTTAGTGAGACCCTGTCTCGAAATAAAAAATAAAAAGGGCTGGGGATGCTCAGGGGTAAAGCACCCTGGGATCCAATTCCCAGCAGTGCAAAGCAAAACAAAACAAAACACCAGGAAAGTATAAGAAGGTAACAATGACAGAAAAAGAACACACTCTTGTAAAGATATTTTTCTCTTCAAGTATTCCCCTCAAGATCAAAGTCAAGGAAAAACTGAAAGACAAAGTTGACATTATTCCTGTAGAGCAAAGAGCAAAGACCTAAAAATATAAGCAGCAAATCAACTCATTCAATACAGTATAAAATTTTAAAAATCCCAAAGGGAAATAAATACTCGCAATGAAAATTCCGAAGGTAAAGGACTAAGGAAGGTCCTGCAGCCTCTGTCGGGTGAGGGGTGGCTCGTGAGACTGCCCTCAGAGGAAGAAGCTAGCGGTGCCAGGGAGCTGTCACTGGGCAATGAGGACGGTGGGGAGGGGTTCCAAACGACGGCTCTTTGACCCCAGAACCCCCAGCTGGGTCGGAGGGCACACCAGACTCACACTAGGTGCCCGGGAAGCGGCAAGCCCACACCTTGTGCATCCCTTCTGAAGGAAGGATCAGGGTACAAGGGGTGGGGACTGACTCAGGGTCCCAAAGCCACTCACCTGGGACAGACAGAGAGGTCGGACCAGGTCAGAAGGGAAGCCAAAGCGCTCACAAAGAAAGCCATCGCAGACAGCGCAAGAGATGGAGAGAAGAGGGTAAACAAGATCGCCGCGGGAAGTGTCTGTGAGATGAGCAGGCACTGTGCGGTCTCCTCTCAACAACATAAAAAGTACTTGGAAAAGGGAAAACAGACCAAAGGGAATCGTGGAAGGAGTGAAGAGAGCCACCTGTGGCGTCATCCTGAGAAGCGGGGGTGCTGGCCAGGGGCGGCCTGTGCACACTCCTCTCAAAGTGCTCTCTGCTGGCTGTTCTTTGCTTTTTGTTTCGTTTTTGTACTGGGGATTGAACCCAGGGGCACTATCTCTGAGCTACACCTCCAGCCCTATTTTATTTAATTTTGAAATAGGTTCTCACTAAGTTGCTAAGGCTGGCCTCAAACCTGGATCCTCCTCCCTGAGCCTCCCGAGCACTGGGACTCCAGGCGTGCTCCACCGCGCCTGGCTTCCTGATTGTTGACTTCCGTATCAACCTGTGGGAGTGTGAAAGGCTAACCCGGACTAAACAGCAAAACCTGTCTGTTATCAGCTGAGACGGTGCTGACAGGAAGGAGGAGCTGGCAGATGTCGGAAGGGGAGGAGAATAAACTGAGAGACCGGCCGGCAGGGGCCCAGCAGCCTCAGGGGCTGAAATTTGTGATGAGCGATCAAAAATGGAGGCCAAAAAAATGGTGTGAGTGCCTCATCCGTCCAGGAGGAAGTTGGGAGATAAACTTTGACTTTCAAAATATAACCAGCGACATGAGCACCTGGCAGTCCCTACCAGAAGATCTCCAACACAAAACAAACTTCATTAGGAATCGCTGCCTTGGAAAGTGGGTCTGGGGATGAGGAGGTGGGGCACAGGAGTCCCTGAACACTGGCTTTAAAATAAGTGCATACACAAGCCGGGCGTGGTGGCGCACGCTTATAATCCCAGCATTTGGGAGGCTGAGACCGGAGGATCCGGGTTCGCGGCCAGCCTCAGCTACCTAGTGAGGCACTCCGCAACTTAGTGAGACTCGGTCTCAAAATAAAGAATAAAAAATAGGGCTGGGGGTATAGCTCGGAGGTAGAATGCCCCTGAGTTCAATCTCTAGTACCGCAAAAAAAAAAAAAAAAAAAAAAGTGCATACAAGCAGGTGTGGGGGCGCACGCTTGTAATCTCGGTACTTGGGAGACTGAGACAGGAGGATCACAGGTTTGAAGCCAGCCTCAGCATCTAAGTGAGGCTTTCAGCAACTTAGTGAGACCCTGTTTCCATAATAAAATGGAAAAAAAAAAAAAAAAAGGGCTGGAGGTAGAGCTTGGAGATAGAATACCCTAGGTTCAATCCTTAGTACCATATCACAAAAAAATAAAAGCACACATATACTTCAGTGGTTTGAAAGAAAGGCTAGAAATGTTCATCTATGGCCACTAGAGAAGACAAGGCCTTTGCATTCCTACAGTCAGATAGAAAAGGCTTCTAGCCAATTTGCAGTTAGAATAAACAAGACATTTGTTCTCGTTTGTTCTGGCCCATTCTCCTGACATTGACCACTCGATCACTAAATTACTCCTTCTTCTCATACTCAGGAACCTTAAATCACAATGCTCTTTCCCTCTAGGCTCAACAAATCATTTAAGAACTTTTTAAAAAGCCAATCTAAGCCAGGCTCGGTGGCCCATACCTGTAATCTTACTTGGGAGGCTGAAACAAGAGAATCACAGGTTCAAAGCCAGCCTCGGCAACTTAGCAAGGCCATTTCAAGATTAAAAAAAAAAAATCTAGATCTCATTTTTCTAGTGGAACTTTGTTCTGAGATGAGGGAAAATCTAACATATTAGTGAAAGCATTTTCCTCTGCATAAACGTATCAATTCAAAGCCAATTTTTAAATTCAGGCCTTCATTTTCATGCTGCCCACGAGGGAGAAAAACCTCAGAGACAAATGCTTTGTTTCATTTCCTTTCTCGGCACAGAGCTGACACCAGTGCTGGTGCGCTGGCCCCTGGGACCTGGGCATCCGGGAGGAGGACCGCAGGTACTCAGCGAGCGGCCAGGGAGGCCTGCGACCGCGAGGTTGAACTGCACAGGAGCTGCTCGGCTGGGACGGGCCAGATGGCAGAGAGAGGAGCCAGCCCTCCCTCCCCCAGCTGCCACGTGCTGCGGCCACGCTCCCGTGCCAGGGAAGCAGCTAAGCCCACTTCTCTGAAGGAGCCACCGCTGGGGAGGGCAGCAGGTTGGCCCCACCACCACCCCGAGCACACAGGCACAGATCGGAGAGGGAGCTGCGCCCGCATGCCACCGCCCGCCCTGGCCTGCTGCCCCGCGCCGGGGGTCCACGCCCGCAAAGGCTGATGGGCAAGGTGCCCGCTGGCAGGCAGTCAGGGGCAGGGTCCAGCACTCGCCCCTCCCCCTTCCCTCCCAGGGCCCCAGTTTAATGAAGGGGATTAAAGGGAGGGAACAACAAGGGGCCATTGTGCCCTGCTGTGGACAGCAAAGCCACACAAGGGACGCCTTTGCTTATTTATTTATTTAAATGTTGCTCTGCAGATTGTAACAGTGGAGCTGAAATGGGTTCCAGCCGGCACTTACAAAGGAGGACTATCTTAAAGGAGCAGCGCCCTCTCTCCGAGCCGGGGGAAGGTAGGCACAGGCAGACACTGTCTTAAACCCTGCAAGGCCTGCTCCGCGCCCGCCCGGCTGTGCCCCCTGCAGTCCCACTGGAGCTGCGGCTCTGGTGACAGCAAGTTCTGTTCAGGGGAAGCACAGCAGCTGCCACCCAAATGGGCAGTGTTGTTCTAACGCCGTGGGTGCTTTGAAATCACAGGGTGCCAGGCAGGCGCTGGGACTGAGGCTCCGCTGAGGTCATCCTGCTGCACCAGATCCCTCTGCCCAGCCTCAAAACATGCCGCTTGCCTTTGTTTTTTTCCACCATCATTATTAGCCAGCAACCTTCTTGTAGCCCCTGCCTCTCAGTGGATCAAAAGGGCTCGTATTTAATTTCGCACACAAGGAAACACTTAGAAAAGTAAGGAAGCAGCGGTGAGGCCCCTCCGAAAGGCCCACTCTCTCACTTGTGGAGAAGGAAAATACACACAAGATGACCATGCCGGCCAGGGTCTCTGCTCAGGCCAAAGACAGCCTCCCAGCTGGGCGTCATCCCAGTACTTGGGGGGCTGAGACAGGAGGATCACAGGTTTGAGAACAGCCTCAGCAAGTAGTGAGACTCTCATCAACCTGGTGAGACCCTGTTTCAAAAATAAAATAGGGCTGGGGGTGTAGCTTGGAGGTAGAATGTCCCCTGGGCTCACCAGTAGCACCAAAAAAAGGAAAAAAAAAAAAACAAAACAAAACAGGACAGTCTCCAGGGGCCAGCTGCCCAGAGGCCTCTTAGTAACCAAGACCCTCCCTACCTTTCACAGACCTGGAGTCTCCTAAACATTGCGCGCGCGCGCGCGCACACACACACACACACACACACACACACACACACACACTCACTCACCCCTCGGATACCCAACCTAAGCCCTGCCTAGAACAGTAGTCGTGGTGGCGAGATGAGTCCAGGCTTCCCAAGCTTGCTCAGAACCGGCACTCCTCTGGGGACAAATGGACACTTTCAAGCTGCGCTTCTGCATTCGGGAGTGCAGTCCAGGATGGCGCCCAAGGAAAGGCGCTGGCTTTCCTCCAGCCTCCCAAATCTGCCATCCGGGGCTGCGGGCCGGAGGACTGCAGAGGCCAGGGGCACTGCACAGGACTGGGCATGACCAGCCGCCCTTCCCCGGGGACCCTGCCGGAGAAGCCTCATCAGCAAGGTCGGCCGGTGCACCTCCAGGACCCTGAGGCACTGTCTCACAGGAAATCCCAGTGACTTACAATTTGAAAGAGCTCTGCTTTGCAGCCACCCCAGAGTCGGGCAACTCCTTGCCTGGCTGGGCCTCTGCTCTGCCCGTCTAGAAAAGGGAACCACTGCCCTCCGCTGCTGGCGTCAGTGCAGGGGTCAGGTGCAGGCCATGGAGATAAAGCAGCCGACCCAAACAGGTGCCACCAAAGCCAGCAGACCTGTTCCTTCAGGCAGGAGCCATTTCCTGGAAATCCCTGCAGACGCAAGACCTGTGGTGAAGGGCCAGGCCTCAGGGGCACCTAAGCCAACCAGTGGGGAGCCCAGCCAGGTGGCCCTGGGCAAGCCTTTATGGCTTTTACATTGCAAGGGGGGGAGGGGGACAGCCCTGCGTAGATGACTTCTGGCAGAGGACAGAGTTGCAAGACTCCTAAAACCGCAGGGGAGGCAGGCCCCAAAGAGCAGTCGTGGGCTCCGAGACAGGGTGGAGTTCTCCCGGGTCATCACCACAATGGAGAATGGGTCTGTTTGGGAGAGTCCATTGTCCCTCACTGAGAACAGGAGTTTTCAACTTTCACAAAACTCTCAGCACCAGGGGTCAGTCTTTCAGAGAGGGCTAAGAATGCACCCAAAATTCAGAGCATCTTTCAGGTAAAAGGCAACAGAGCAGAGATGTGAAACAAAAAACCGTGATGACTCAAGAACTCGTCACGAGTCTCAGAGTGCTCAGGACGACCGGTCATCAGAACCAGAGGACAAAGGAAGGTGGACATGGAAAAGGAGTGTGACCAAAGCCAGAGGCGCAGTGACATTTTGTGCCAGTGGTGGGGCCCGGCTCAGCGAGTCAGGCAACTTTGGGGAACCACGTAGGTTTTCTTCCAACTGAGTCAAACCCATAGCAATCCTTTCTAAAACGTCACTCAGCCTTAAAAAGGAAGGGAATTCTGACACATGCTATGACACAGCTGAGCCCTGAAGTCACGCTCGGGGAAGCGGGGGGGGGGGGGGTCACAGCAGGGCTTCCCTTCCCGAGGAGACTGCGGGGACTGGGGTGTCTGTCCAGCGGGACCAGAGCTTCAGCGCGACAAGGTGACATGAGGCCATTCTGGAGGTGGGTGCATAACACTGAATATACTCCATACTGCTGAACTGTGCACTTAAAATGGTTATGATAACCTTTGTGTTATACGTATTTTAAAATAATAATACAGCCGGGCGTGGTGGCGCACGCTTGTAATCCTAGCATTCAGGAAGCTGAGACCGGAGGATCCGGGTTCTTGGCCAGCCTCAGCTACCTAGTGAGGCACTCCGCAACTTAGTGAGACCCAGTTTCAAAATAAAGAATAAAAAATAGGGCTGGGGGTATAGCTCGGAGGTAGAATGCCCCTGAGTTCAATCCCCAGTACCGCAAAAAAAAAAAAAAAAAAAAAAATAATAATAATAATAATAATAATACAATTTAAAATAAACAAAAATCAACCGAGCATGGTAACACAAGCTATAACTCCAGCTACTCAGGAGGCTGAAGCAAGAGGATCGAAAGTTCTAGGCCAGCCTGGACAACTTAGCAAGACCCTATCTCAAAAATAAAAAATAAAAAGGGCTAAGGCTGTAAGTCAGTGGTAGAGCATTCCCCGGTTCAGTCCCCAGTACTGTCCCCCCAAAATTAATAGCAATATTCTAATTAATTCTGCTCACTTTAGCCCTTTTTCCAAGAAACTATGACTTCACTTTTGTATAGTACACTTTAAAATAAAAGTCTCGCCACTAGCTTGCAGCCTAAGAGATTTTTTTTAAACCTTACATGTACTACCAGGACTAAAAAGAGTTAAATCAGTATGCAGCTAGCATAAGTGATATTCACTGAGAGGCAGAGGTACTTCTAACAAATTGCCAGTATGTCAGACAACTCAAGCTTAAATTCTTTCCAAGAAAAAGACAAAAACAAACAACCCCCCCAATCTCCCACCTAGAAGTAAATCTGTGAAAGATTTTATTGTCATAGACTTCTGTCCTGTCCTCTGTGGACAACCAGAGCAGCCCAGCCCCGTGAGTCGGGGGACGCTGGGCAGGTGACCAGGGCGGGCGGGAGGAGGCCAGACACCTGCTGGGATTTCACTGACTTCTCTGTGACCTTGGGCAAGCCTTGACCTCTTTCTGCCCCACTTTCCTCACCTTCTTAATGAGAATGTGTATAAAAGAGCTTTATCTAATAAGAGGAAGGTATCTGACTATCTTACAGAAGAAGGAATCGACACATTTTATCTGATAAATCCTAGAACTCAAGATCAAGTTTGTATACTATGATTTAACCCGCTAACCACAGGGAAGTAAAGTCAATCTTCAAGGTAGTAAACGTGGTTTATAACCACAAGTTAATATCCGCTTTCAGTAACAGCCCCGAGCTCAAAGATCTTCCCTGGATCCTCCAGGGGTGACTCCGGACACAGCTGGATCGCACAGCAGCCTCTTCCCAGCACGAGACTTGAGGCACGTTTCAACGTCTTCGCCACCACCTCTGAGAGGGTCCCGGGCCCCAACGCAGAGTGGGACACATCGGGGAGGGGGCCCTTTCCTGCACTAGGCTGGAGACGAGTGGCACAGGCCGTGGCTCTCGGGCAGCTCTTCCACCAGAACCCAAATCATCCATGCTCACCTCTCCTGTGAGGCCGACCAGCTGCAGTCAGTGACACGCTGCTCAGTTGGGCCACCACACCCCTTCTGGGGCTGTCCACAACAGAGGCTGGGGGCGGGGGGTAAGAAGTTACTTCTCTCCCTCACCTGGCTCCTAAAACGTAGTTGCATGCTGGCCATTTGCACAACCTTGACTTCTTCTGTGCTTGTAAACCTTCTCCTTGGTCTCACAGATGGAAAAGACCTCTAGGATGGAATCAGATGCACGACTGCAACTCCCTTCTATGCATACGGCTGGAACAGCGCTTCCCACGCCCAGGAAAGGTTCCAAAGCCCTTGCGAGCAAACAGAAGCCCCTGCGCCTACAGGCAGGCCTAAGGAAGAGGCTGGCCTTGAGTGGCCCTGTGCTTCTGCCACGCTATTTCTAACCTCACCAAAGCTGGACCCCCGGAACTGGTGACTGGTTTGTTCCCAAGTCTCAGGCCAAGAAGGAACTAAGACAAAAGCTTGGACACCTATCCAAAGGTGCCGAGGAAAACCCCCAGAAGGCCAGGGTAGAGGCTGGGGGCCCAAGGACAGACATGCAGGGACTCAGCTGCACGCTCTGGCTCCTGTGCGGCTGCTGGTTGGCAGAGGCCAGCAGCAAAGCAGAATCGGGGAGCTGCGGCCCTGGCTCCTCACACCACCCGTCCAGGGGCTTACCCTCAGCGAGTCCCCTCTCCTGTGGCCCCAGGGTCCTGGCAAGCCCTGGGCAGCGACATCAAAGCTTGGGCTGGTGGCAGCTCTCTGCGGCAGAGGCTATGGCTACGGTAGCGATCCCACAGGCCCCGGCTCCCCGGCGCTCCCCCAGCCCTGGGCGCAGGGAAGGCTGGAGCGAGGGCGGCATGTGTGCGCCGGCACGCAAGGGGAGGGAAGGAGGCCTCCGGAGGAGACAAAAGGCCAGCAGCCACCCTGCGGAAGGAGTGATGAGCGGCCGGCCGGCAGGGAAGGGTGCTCGGAGCGGAGCTGCAGCCTCGAAGACACCCGGTGTGTGCTGGTGGCTCGCTAGGCTCTTGCAGGCTCATTTCCATGAATGCAGTCACACCGCCCCTCCTACTATCCCTTCCCGGCCTCCTGGGGGAGGGGAGCACCGCTAGCATTTGCTCATAGGCTGAGCAAGCTTGATGGCTGCTCTCACCGGGAGGATATTAACCCTTACTTAAGATGCCCTCTCAAACAGGAGCCGGATCTGCTGAGCGCAAGTTCTGTCGGCCCCAGGTGCAACCCCAGCTCTCGCCCCCAGCCCTGCACCAGGCAAACGGGCCAGGTGGGCAGGGCCACCCCACGCTGCAGGGCGGGGAGGCAGCCTCCTCTGCGATGCTCCCCGGGGCACCCCCTCTCCTCCGGGTGCTCAGCCCTTTACCAAGGAGGCCACGCCGCCCGGGTGCACGCTGCCGGCGGTTCTCTCTGGTCACCAGAGGCCGCAGTGCCCGAGGCGGATGAGCTGGACCAGCTGAGCTTGGGGACCACAACATACGCGGCTGGTGACAGGAAACACGGCTGTGGCCTGCAGGCAGCGGCTCTCAGACCTGAGGGCAAGAGTCACCCAGGGCGCTGGTCAAACAAGCAGATCTGGGAGCCAGGGTCCAGGACACGAATACACAGACCCAGGCCCCAGTGCGGGACGGGGCGCGAGGTGACTGCAGCTCACACGGACAAGCACTGCCCTCGACTAGTAAGAGGCGAGACATAAGAAAAGAAAGTAGAAATAAACCGGGGTGCTAATTAATCCGGGGTTCTTCGACAGTACCCCCTTGGCACGGCTGACCCTCGAGGCAGGCCGTTCTCTGAGGCGGGGGCTTCTTCCCGGGGCGCTGCAGTGTTTAGCTGTGGCCTGGCCTCTGGCAACGAGATGCCAGAAGCATCCCCACCATCTCCTGCCCCCACCAAAAATGTCTCCAGGATTGCCAATGTCCCCTGGAGGACACCACTGCCCTGGTTAAGGAACACCACTCCAGCAAACCACCAAGGGAACTCCACCCACACGTCCCCTCCCTCCTGCGTCCTGCACTAGGCAGTCACCGCGGTGAGCCCTGCCCCCGCCACGGCCTTCTCTCTGGGGTTTGGCCCAGCTGGGGAATGTGGACAGATGTCCTCATCGTGATGGCAGTGCTGTCACAGCTGACCCAGATACTCTGCTCTGCATTCCAACCAATGTCTTAAGCCACCGCCATGATATGAATAATCTTATGTTAGTGTCAAAATGGTAGTGCTCACTGGAAAAAAAATACTGAGTCTATGAAAAACAAACTCTGAAATTACTTATAAGATTTTTGCCGTAAGCTGCAAAGGCTACAAGTTTTCAACAAAAACGTGAACTGAGAATCCCACCCCCCCACACACACACAGATGTGTGGCATCCCGTCTCCTTCCCTCTCACATCTGGAGAGCAATCACATCTCCTGCGGCTGAGCACAGACAGGCTCCTCCCTCGGGTTCAGAGGCCCGTCCTGGAGTGCTCACGCTCCTGGCTCACTCCCGGGGGGCAGGTGTCACCCCACGGCCCTCTCAGTTCAGGCCGTCTCCCCTGAATTTGTTGGCATCGTACAGCTCACCATCTGTTTATACACCATCCTGTTACCCGGGGATCGCATGTGTACGTGAAATTCAGCTCTTGCTTTTCAGTAATATCTTATACTGGGAATATTCTCAGAGTGCTCTGCGTAGTCCCAGGGGTAACGGCCCTTTTTCTGGGGTAGCAGCACTGGTTTTTATGCGTGCACACGTGCGCACACACCGCACACGTGCACCAGCGTTGAGGACGCCCGGGGGTGAGCCCTGACCTATCACTTCCTGCACGAGGCCTGCTGTGGACTGCCTTGCCATGGTCGCTCCCACGAGTGGACAGGGTGGAGCCCCGCCACGGTTCCCTCGGGGTGTGTGACCTCGAGCAAAGGCCTCAGCTTAAGCCCAGCCAGAGGCAGCTGGCAGCAGACGCCGCCACACAGTCAGCCCCAGGCACCGGCGAGGGATGAGAGGGAGCAAGAGACCAGAAGTTGGAGGGGAGCGCTGCGACCACAGGCCCACGACGGAGACCTAGGCGCCCTCTGCGTCACCGGAGAGGGCAGAGACCAAAATAAGCCACCTGCAGTCTGTGCAGTCACAGCAATCAGAGACAACCAGAGAGCGAGGCTGTTCCAGAACAGGAATCCCAACACAGAAAACCTGAGTTTCTAAAAGTGACTTTCTCGACTTATAATTCAATAGTCTTAAAAAAAAAAAAAAAAAGCTTACCACACATAAACAAGGGACCCTATTAGCACCTATTAGCGCCCTCTTATATTTTGTATTTGGAAGATACACAGCTGGTAAGACATGGTTCCAGCCTTGAAGAGCTCACATGTTGCTGTTCCTCTCAAGGGAGGAAGGATCGGGCCGCACACAGGCATCCAATCAACGTGCCTGTGAGGCGGTACGGCGCAGGACCAGAAGAGGATGGCCGCGCTGCTCTCTGGCAGCTCCACACAGGAAAGGGTGCCCGGGCTGGCGAGGGCAGTGCGGCAGAGGGCAGTCCACGGGAAAGTCTGGAGGCGTGGTCAGGCGCGCCCCCGAGTTTGACAGACCGCTGACAGCACTCTGTTGCTGAGTCGGGGAGAGATAGAGACGCTCTCCCGGAAGAGCAAACACGGCGGGGAGGTGGCCAGGAAGGGAAAGTCACAGGGATGCAGGCGTCGGCCCAGCGCAGTAAAACGTCTCAGGTGGAGCAAAGAGCGTGAGATCCCCGCTCAGCTCGCGGCCCACCTACCATCCTTGCCCGATTCAATTCTCCTACACACCTGCCGGCACCGACCCTCCTGCCCTCTCCAGCTCTGTCTCCCACGGGGCCTGCCCCTTACAAGCGGCCCTGACTTCTGCTGAGCGAGGCGCGGGCGGGGAGAGGCATCGATGAGACTCTTCAATCCGTCCACACCGTGGACTCCCAGACGTGCCCTCTCCAGGCGAGAGTGTTGACCCCACGGAACCTGGAGCCTGGCGCCGCCGCCAAGGAGCACGAGGAACGCCGAGCCGCGGCCTCTCAGGTCCTCTGACTCCGTCCTTCCAGAGTTTAGTCATTCTACTCCATCCCCGTGCTCTGGAGCTTTAGCGCGCCTCGGTGGCAAAAGCAGACGCACCCATGGCCGCCGGCTCGCGCCTGAGAAGGGCCTGGAGGTCTCCGGAGGGAAGTCACTGCACTCTCGCCTCAGAGCAGAAAAACCGGCGCCTAATACTAGATACGTCAGCCCTTCTCGGAGCTGTCGGGGGCCCAGAGACAGCTTTCAAGGTTGAGAGAAGCACAGGAGTCAAAGACACGGATTAGGGCTCCGGCTTTCCAAGACCTGGGCAGTCCTGCTGAGCCTCCCTGGCCACCGCCGCTCAGAAGCCGGCCAAGGCCGAGCAGGCATGCTGGGGCAGGCTTCAGCCCTGACTGCCGCGGCCAGCCTACTCTCAGAAAAGGCAGCTCCAAACCTGAGCCGCACCGCGCAGCCTCCCTGGCTCGCTGAACAGGAACGCCTGTGAAATTCAAACGGAGCGAGTCCCCTTCAAAACCGTCACAGCAGATGGTGACACAGGTTTCCTGCTCTGATGTGTGCTTAAAAAATGCCAAACATGCTCCTGCTTAAAAATAAAGATGTAACCGGTTTTTATTCTGCAAAATACAAACTCGATCCATAGGCAGGAGGTGAGAAGTCCTAGGGGTGTTAATTTATAGCTACAGCACCTTGGGTCTCCCTGCCGACACCCCAACCCAAGCAGCTTACCCCAAACCAGGCTCCACGGCCAGCCCGAGTACAGCAAGAGGGTTAGGTGATGGTTAAACTAGCATCAAGGTGGAGTTGTCCTTTGTTTTTCTCCACACTGGGGATTGAGCCCAGGGGCACTCTACCACTGAACTACATTCCCATTCCTATTTTAAGACAGGGTCTCACTGAGTTGCCCAGGCTGTTCTCAAACCTGCAATCCTCCTGCCTCAGCCTCCCAAGTCGCTGGAGTTACAGGTGGGCATAATTGATGCCACCTGAATACCCAGCATTTCACTGAGAGGCACTAAATCCTACATAAAATAGTGTTGTGTCTTATGGCTCCAAAATATTTTTCCGTGTCCATTTCTTTCTTTTTTTTTTTGCGGTACTGGGGATTGAACCCAGGGGCATTCTACCTCCGAGTTATATCCCCAGCCCTATTTTTATTCTTTATTTTGAAACAGGGTCTCACTAAGTTGCTGAGTGCCTCATTAAATAGGTAAGGCTGGCCTCGAACCCGGATCCTCCGGTCTCAGCCTCCCAAATGCTGGGATTACAAGCGTGCGCCACCACGCCCGGCTCCGTGTCCATTTCTTAAACTTGGCAGTAAGGCTCAACTCTGACCTCTGCATGTTTCCTAACAATGAACCATGTCCTCCTGCTCAGAAATGAGACACAAGACTCCACGAGTATAAGCAGCCCACCTAGGGCAAGCTTTGGACACAGCGGGCGCCGTTCACGCTCCTGGCCATGGCTGTCCTCAGCTCTTTATTCTCCTGCTGAAGTCTACAGATTTCCCCCAGCCAGCCTTTGGCGAGCACCTGCCGCCCTGTGCTTGGCGCTGAGACTTAAATAGCGCCAGCCCCTGCCCGGCGGCAGCATGCGACCACAGCAGCCAGGCGCACACACAGCTCGGAAACCACCCCGCTCGTCGAGAGGCTGCAGACGGGCCTGTCTCTGAGCCAGGGCTCAAAGGCCTAGTGGAGTCCGCAGGTGGGGGAGCAGAGGGAGTGGGGATCCCCCCAAGGTGAGGAACCCGGGAGTGACCACACCATGGTCAGGGCCAGGGCGCCCCAGGAAGAGCTCAGTGTTGGCGTGTGAAGCGCTTTGGGCCAGACCAAGGCGTTAGGACTCGTCCCAAAGGAAGGGTTCAACAGCCAATCAAGGGGTCTGTAGATGAGAAAGATAAGATTAGCTAAAAAAACTTTTAAAAAACTAATTTATGTCAGGTGAGGAACAGTGCCCAATTAACGGCACTGGTTAACGCTCGTGCTGCAATAAAAATCGATGACCGTAGTGCCAGGTGAGGGGGCCAGCAAAAGCCGCATTTTCCACGTGGGTCTGAGACGTGAAGCAGGAGAGCGCTGGCCTCTCTAGCGAATGTCCCCAACGCCATCAGGGAGGCTGGTGGCAGCGGCTCTGGGAGAAGCATGGTGCTGGCGCTCAGTCTCTCCCCTCCCGGGGACCCAGGAGCCCGCCAGAGGACACGCCACTTGTCCCTTCACAGCTGCCTACGTGGCAAAACCTCGGGACATCCATCTGGGCAGCGGGTAAGCGGGGCAGCAGCCCTGGGAGGGCTGGGAGAGCCACAGCACTATGCATTAGGGTTACCTCTTCAAAGCAGAGTGGCTCGTTAACCCCACCCCTAAAACCACGCCCCAGGCCCACCACTCCCACCGGTGGGCCACACGAGTGCACGGACGGCAGGCCCCTAGGACGTCCCCTCCACCTAGACCTTGAGGCCACCCTTCCCCGGCACCCCTGGGCACGGGTGACACCAGGCTCACCAGGAAGGACGAGCGGCAGGTAAGCATGGAGGAACGGCGGGTGACCAGCGGTCATGGCAGCCTGGCCAGAGGCTCACACA
>PVLC010008279.1:45502-59333 GCA_004027655.1 Graphiurus murinus | reverse complement strand
GTAATCCCAGCATTCGGGAGGCTGAGACCGGAGGATCCGGGTTCGCGGCCAGCCTCAGCTACCTAGTGAGGCACTCTGCAACTTAGTGAGACTCGGTTTCAAAATAAAGAATAAAAAATAGGGCTGGGGGTATAGCTCGGAGGTAGAATGCCCCTGAGTTCAATCCCCAGTACTGCAAAAAAAAAAAAAAAAAAAAAAGATTAAGTATGTAATACACAAATACATAAGCTTCCAAACTCCAAGTAAAACACTATTTTGTCTGTTAAAGCCTAACAGAACTCTTCACAAAATAAGGAAAGCCTGAAAACAATAGAAACTATTTTCAGTAATAGATATTAGCATCCCTCCTTTCCTTTGTGCCATCTCTTGCAGTACACACATCTGCCCTCCCGCCCCGCCCTCCAGCTGCATTACCTGGGGGGAGGCGAGGCCCTGAGCGTAAGGTGGTAGGCTGTTGTTCTGATCCATGGTGCTCACTCTCTTCAGTATTTAGTCTTTTCCTGAAGCATTCCCAGCACACTCTTCTTAGTAACTTTCTTGGTTTTCTGGTTATCTTCACACACTAAGAAACAGTGATACTCCCTGGAAAAAAATTTGGAGTTTAATGTAACGACCCAGGCAATGTATATAGTCTCATAACCATAGTTTTGGGGAATGTAAAACACACACACACACACACACACACACACACACACACACACACAATAAAGCTATTCTAGAATACTTTCTTTGGCCTTATATTTCTAAAGTCTATTCTTTCCATGTTTCTTGTGACTGCATGCAAAACTACCAACAAAAAGCCAGACGTGTGTAATACGTTCAAGGCCAGCCTCAGGAATTTACTGAGACCCTGTTTCAAAATTTAAAAATTGGGCAGTCGACAAGACTTCCGGGAAGATGGCATTGGAGTGAGACACCTCTCATCAGGCGCTGTGAGCTCGATTCAAATCTGCCATAGAGGCAGGTTCTTGACAGAAGAAAAAAAGCAACAAAAAGGTGAACAATGCTACGAAAACTTAAATACAGCTGATCAGAATCCGGAATGCTGACCAAGGAGAGCAAAGAAGCTAGGGAGAAAATGGGACATAAGAGAGACTCCAGATGGAGGAGAATCCTTAGGTGAACAAAGAATTTGACTTAACGGAAGGTGATGGGGGGAGGAGGGACACCCTCATGAGCATGAGGTACTTTCATGAACACATCAAAGTCAATCACTAAACTGACTTTGAGAAGGAGGGAGGAGGAGGGAGTGGGGTGGGAATTGGGGAAGGGTTAAATTAGAAATGTGTGCATGTATGCCTTTACCTATACCAGCTTGTACCTAACAAAGATGTATGATTACAATGCACCAATTAAAAATAAAAATAAATAAATATTAAAAAATTTAGCCGGGCGTGGTGGCGCACGCTTGTAATCCCAGCATTCGGGAGGCTGAGACCGGAGGATCCGGGTTCGAGGCCAGCCTCAGCTACCTAGTGAGGCCCTCCGCAATTTAGTGAGACTCGGTTTCAAAATAAAGAATAAAAAACAGGGCTGGGGGTATAGCTTATAGCTTGGAGGTAGAATGCCCCGGAGTTCAATCCCCAGTACCGCAAAAAAAAAAAAAAAAAAAAAAAAAAAAAAATTAAAAAATTTAAAGCTGGACATGGTGGCATACGCCTGTAATCCCAGTACTAAGGAGGCTGAAACAGGAGGATCACAGGTTCAAGGCCAGTCTCAGGAACTTATTGAGACTTTTAGCAACATAGTGAGACCCTATTTCAAAAAACAAAAAATAAAAAGGGCTGGGAGTGTAGCTGGGAGGTAGAATGTCCTTAAATTCAATCCCCCTTGTACCAATAAATAAGTAAATAAACAAATAAATATAAATTAAGTAAGTTATATTTACTTATTTATTTAGTGTGTGTGTGGTACTGGACATTGAACCCAGGAGCATTCTACTTCTGAGCTATATCCCCCGCCCTACTTCTTTTTTTTTGAAACAGGGTCTCACTAAGTTGATGAAAGTCTCATTACTTGCTGAGGCTGTCCTAGAACCTGCAATCCTCCTGTCTCAGCTTCACAAGTACTGGGATTACAGGGGTGCACCACTACACTTGGCTATAAATAAAGAAAACTTTAAAAGGGCTGAGTGTATAGCTAGAGGTAGAATGCTCCTGGGCTCGATTGCCAATACCAAAAATTAAAATTGCAAACAAAAAATGTTTTGTTATATGTTTAATTTATTTACTCTGACAATGTTCAAAATAGGTGTCATAACCATCATTAAAATTTTTTTGGCCAGGGGTGATAGTGCACGCTTATAATCACTACTTGAGAGGCTGAGACAAGAGGATCACAGGTTCAAAGCCAGCCACAGCAACCTAGTGAGGCTCTCAGCAAGTTACCAAGACCCTGTTTTCAAATAAAAAATAAATAGGTCTGGGGGTGCAGCCCAGAGGTAGAAGGCACAAGAACGCCCATGGGTTCCATCCCCAAGTTCCATCCCCAATACCACAAAATACAATTAAATAAATAAATAAACAAATAAACTTTTGGCCAAGCGTGGTGGCGCACACTTGTGACCCCAGTACTTAAGAGGCTGAGACAGAAGGATCGCAGATTCAGGGACAGCCTCAGCAACATAGCGAGGCCCTCTGCAACTTAGTGAGATCCTGATTAAAAAAAAAAAAAAAATAGGACCAGGGAGTGTAGCTCAGAGGTAGAATGCCTCTGGGTTCAATCCCCAGTGCCACACACACAAAAAAAATTTGGAGAGCCAGACCTGGTGGAGCATGCCTGTAATCTTAGTACTTGGAAGGCTGAGACAGAAAGATCACAGGTTCATGACCAGTCTCAGCAACTGTGAGGCCCTCCACAACTTAGTGGGATTCTGTTTCAAAATAAAAAATAAAATAGGCCTGGAGGTGTAACTCAGAGATCGAATTCCCCTGGGTTCAATCCCCAGGACCAAAAAATTAAAAAAAAAATCTTTTGAAGAAAAATACCTAGGGAAAATTACTTCCTAAGCAAACTGTGCTATCAGAGCAAAACATTTTTTAAGTATTATATACACAGCACTATTAGACCATGCTAAGGTTTTTTAATATTCCACTCAATTTTATACCCTCCACAATGTCTTAGCCATAAAGTTAAGTAAACACAGAATTAGACCCAATATTCTTTAGTGCAATCATTTACTGAGTTCATGTGTGTGTGTGTGTGTGTGTGTGTGTGTGTGTGTGTGTGTTTACTGGGACTGAACCCAGGGGCATTCTACGTCTGAGCTACACCCCAGCCTGATTTTTTATTTTGAAACAGGCTCTCACTAGCTTGCTAGGTTGCTGAGAGTCTGGGTAATTGCTGAGGCTGGTCTTGCACCCACAATCCTCTTGTGGTATTGGGGATTGAACATAGGGCCTTGCACACACTAGGCAAGTGTTCTACCACTGAGTTACATCCCCAGCCCTTTTTTAATTTTATAAGAGTCTCTCACTAAATTGTGCAGGCTAGCCTGGAACTTTTTTTTTTTTTTTTTTTTTTTTTGGTACTGGGAATTGAACTCAGGGGCATTCTACCTCCGAGCAATACCCCCAGCCCTTTTTTTTTTTTTTTTTTTTTTTTGCGGTACTGGGGATTGAACTCAGGGGCGCTCTACCTCCGAGCTATACCCTCAGCCCTATTTTTTATTCTTTATTTTGAAACCGAGTCTCACTGAGTTGCGGAGTGCCTCACTAGGTAGCTGAGGCTGGTCTCGAACCCGGATCCTCCAGTCTCAGCCTCCGAATGCTGGGATTACAAGCGTGCGCCACCACGCCCGGCTCCCCAGCCCTATTTTTTATTCTTTATTTGGAAACCGGGTCTCACTAAGTTAAGGAATGCCTCACTGGGTAGCTGAGGCTGGCCTCGAACCAGGATCCTCCGGTCTCAGCCTCCTGAATGCTGGGATTACAAGCGTGCGCCACCACGCCCAGCTAGCCTGGAACTTTTGATCCTTCTACCTCAGGCTCCCAATTAGGATTACAGGTGTAAAACACTATGCTGAGCTTAAATCATTATCTAGCATTCCTTTTTACTGGCTATGCATCTGAAATTACTTTCCAATTACAGTAAATGCTAAAAAGGTTTTGTTTTTGTTTTGTCTGCAGTGCAGGAAATCAAACTCAGCACCACACACTTGCTAGGCAAGTGCTCTGTTGAGCTACATCCCCAGTCCTATTTTTTTGGTGGTACTGGGGGTTGAACCCAGGGGCATTCTACCTCTGAGCTACATCCCCAGCCCTTTTTTATTCGTTTTATTTTTAAACAGGATCTCAGTAAGTTGTGGAGGGCCTCACTAAGTAGCTGAGGCTGGCCGCAAACCAGGATCCTCCTGTCTCAGCCTCCCAAGTACTAGGATTACAAGCATGCGCCACCCTGTCTGGCTTCTTTTTCTTTTTTTTGCAGTACTGAGGATTAAGCTCAGGGGCATTCTACCTTCGAGCTATGCCCCCAGCCCTATTTTTTATTCTTTATTTTGAAACAGGGTCTCACTAAGTTGCGGAGTGCCTCACTAGGTAGCTGAGGCTGGCCGTGAATCCGGATCCTCAGGTCTCAGCCTCACAAATACTTTTTTTTTTTAAGAAAAATAAATCAGTTCAGATAGACCCAAATTATGAAAACTGATTAAATCAAAACAGGATTAACTGACTAAATGAGTTAAAGTATCAAAATGTGTCCTTATTTAGAAAGCACAGGACATATATTAGCTATTGTAAGATTGCAATTCAAACATTTACTAATAAAATATTCTCAGCCAATCATGGTGGCACATGCTTGTAATATCAGTATTTGGGAGTCTGAGACAGGAGGATCAGAAATCCAAGGCCAAAAAGGACAACTTAGTGAGGCTGTCTTTCTTTTTTCTTCTTCGTTTTTTTTTTTGGGTGTGTGTGTGTGTGTGTGTGTGTGTGTGTGTGTGTGTGTATGTGTGTGTGTGTGTATGTGTGTGGTTTTGGGGATTAAACTCAGGTCACTGTATCTCTGAGATACATCCCCTAGCCCTATTTTATTTTGAAACAGGGTCTCACAAAGTTGTGGAGGGCCTTACTAAATTGCTGAAGCTGGCCTTGATCCTGCAATCCTTCTGTCTCAGCCTCCTAAGTACTGGGATTACAAGTAGGTGCCACCAAGTCTGGCTTGAGACTGTTTCAAAATAAAAAATACAATAGAGCTGGGGATGTAGCTTAGAGGTTAGTCCCAGTAAAACACACACACACAGAGATTTTCTTATGGAGAATTTAGAGGTCTCAAAGTTACAAGTTATATGCTGGTACAGTATGTGCTGGTACAGAATAGGCCCTAAGACATTTGCTAAATCAGAGATCAGAAGAGATTGGGCATGTTCTTGGTGGTAGGGTCATAATATTGTTTCATTGCTAAATCAATGAAATAATCTGACAATCACTTTGGGAGGGAAAAAGACCCCAAAGACTATCTATTCTACAAACTCATTACTCAGAAAAAACCCAAAGCAAGCAAGCTGCTTCTGAATATAAGTATGTCAGATATATTAAAAATATTTTTTGAGGCGGGGTTGGTGGTGCACGCTTGTAATCCCAGTACTTGGGAGGCTGAGACAGGAGGATCTGGGTTCCTGGCCAGCCTCAGCTAGTGAGGCCCTCTGCAACTTAGTGAGACCTGTTTCAAAATAAAGAATAAAAAATAGAGCCGGGTGTGGTGGCACATGCTTGTAATCCCAGCATTCGGGAGGCTGAGACCGGAGGATCCGGGTTCGAGGCCGGCCTCAGCTATCTAGTGAGGCACTCCGCAACTTAGTGAGACTCGGTTTCAAAATAAAGAATAAAAAATAGGGCTGGGGGTATTGCTCGGAGGTAGAACGCCCCTGAGTTCAATCCTCAGTACCGCAAAAAAAAAGAATAAAAAATAGGGCAGGGAGAGTAGCCCGGAGGTAGAATGCCCCTGGGTTCAATCCCCAGTACCAAAAAACATTTTTTGACATTATTCTATAATAATAATAATAATAATAGAAGTGCTGCAGATATGAAGATGAAGAGGATATAGTCCTTAGCATTGAATGGTTCAATATGATGGGTATGCAAATAACTACTACTATAAAACGTAGTAATCACAGCCGGGCATGGTGGCGCACACCTGTAATCCCAGTACTTGGGAGGCTGAGATAGGAGGATTGCAGGATTGCAGGTTCAAGAGCAGCCTCGGCAACTTAGCCTGAATCTCAGCAACCTAGCAGGACCCTGTTTCAAAATAAAAATAAGGGCTGCGGGTATAGTTCGGAGGTAGACTGTCCCTGAGTTCAACCCCCAGTACCAGGGGGAAAAAAAAAATACACCTTACTAACACAATAAATAGCAGACATGAACCTGCTAAGATCCCGGAGAGCAGAAACAGGTTTATGTGTCTTTGAAATTTCTATACCAGCACACTGCCTGGCATACAGCATGTGATCATAAATGAAGGAGCACACTCTTTGGGAGTGAAGACAATATAGACTAAAATCAAGTCTTCGAAAGAGAGGGCAGTGTTTTCACAAAGCAGGAACCATCCAACTTGGGTCTGACGAGGCAAGTAGAAATTTGGGAATCAGCACTTCAGCCAAAACAGAAATGAAGCACAAAAAGAAAAAGATTGAAGCCGGGTGTGGTGTTGTACACTTACAATCCTAGTACTTGGGAGGCTGAGACCGGAGGATCCGGGTTCTCGGCCAGCCTCAGCTACCTAGTGAGGAACTCCACAACTTAGTGAGACCCTGTTTCAAAATAAAGAATAATAAATAGAACTGGGGGTGTAGCTCAGCAGTAGAATGCCCTGAGTTCAATCCCCAGTACCGGAAAAAAAAAAAAAAAAAAGGAAGAAAAAGGAAAAGACTGAAAGTGCATGCAGTATAAAAGTGACTGTATGGAAGAATACTGCAAGAGATGAGACAGCAGATATAAGAGCAGTCAAATTATTAGATGTTTTAGATGTTATCAAATAGACACTAAGAGCAATTATAGGATTTTGAAGTGCAACATAAGTACATCTACATTGGCGAGAGTGTGGTTGTAAATGTTAAAAGGAGAAAACGGAGGCCAAAAGTTCCCTTTCAGGGGTCATTGTTATAGTTGAGCCAAGAAGTGATGAAGGTAGAATTTAAATGACTACATATTTTTCAGAACCTTTGGTGGCTCCAGAATATTTTTTTTGCAAACCAAAAGTCTACAGGAGTCAGTAGGTTACTTAAGTTTGGGGACATTGGGCAGGCTATTCAGAGCTCATCTCACTCCCAGCAATGGTACATGAAACCACAGTGAGTACTGCATTAACTTATCTTTAGAAAAGAGCTGTTCGAAACGCCTTTTTCTTTTAGAAACTTAAGTATCAAAAGGGATACTGGGGAGTGGGGGGATCATATTAATTCTGCATAGTCTTCTAGTGTCTAGCTCAGGCATGACTTTTTTTCCCCAAAAAAACTTACCCAGAGTTCTGAGAAATCATGCTGGCCTGAGCCTGGAGGTGGAGACCTTGTATAAATAAAGTGGTGTGTGTTTATATCGTAAACTCTACCGTACTCGAAGTCTCAGGCTTCTGACAAGATGTTTAAAAGTTTCAGGCACAACTTTATAATAAAACCGCCCTGCGGGTAGCAAAACGAGCAGGCACAGGCCTAGGTGAATCTGCCTTCTGACAAGCAGCAGCAGAGGACAAGGCAGACTCGCTCTTTGATGCTTGGGATTGTCCGGTGTCGACCTCTCCCAGCTCCCCGTACTCGTGTGACGCAACCACAGCAGAGCAGGGCACCGGGAGCAACTGCAGAACAGCGGGTACAGGCGCGTGAGGCGGCAGCATGAGCAAGAGGAACGTCCCCCACAGGGCCTGGCGCGCCATTCCGCTTCTCTTCCCTGCCGTCGCCCTCGGTTCTAGCTGCCGTGATCCCCTTTGCCCAAGCACTCACAAAAGAGGAAAGGATAAAAGGGATGTTACCTGGAGTCTCTGCAAAGATGACGACGCGCCCGCGGAAATGAAGTTAAACCGCAAGCGGCCCAGGCGCCCGCCACGGCTACCCGTCTCGATCCCACTGAACTCCGGGCGCATGTTGATAATGTCACTTCCGCCAGTTTCGTCTTCGGCTTCAGCCGCAAGCGCACGCTGGAGAGGCGGCCATGGGGAGTGTGGGCGCTAGGTTACTTCCGGGGTCGGCGTTTGTCTTAAGGAAAGCTAGGGGCGGGGTTCTTCGGCAGTTCCCGCGCGAGTCCGACTTGCCAGAATCTTTTCTAATTGGTCCTTGCCAGGCGCTGGAAGGGTAGTGATTTTTAAATGTTGGTTTTTTTGTTTTGTTTTCCTTTTTCAAACCAACTAGAGGTATTACTTTTGGCAAGCTAGTGCCTCCACCTCAATTTCTTCGTCTGTAAAGTACTTACCCTTTAGAGATGTGAGATTGATAACCTAATGCATGAACAGTGCCTAACACAAGCCAAGCAGGTACTTCTTGTCTTGTTCTCAAAGAGCTAACCTTCAAACGCGCAGAACGATGAGAAACAACAAAAGCAGATTGCTTGTGCTCACACATTCACTTATGTTTTAATTCTTTAACATCTCATGCATTCTTCGCAATAGTTGTCTCATATGTTGCTTCCTGATGGACTCCAAAGGACCTTCATTTCTATCTTATAATATTCGTTCAGGCATATTCATGTGTGATGCTGCTTGTTTCCTTTGTATTTTGTATTATCGGTGAGCTTGCCAGCTCTAGCTCCTTAAAGATAAGAAGTTCTGTTTGTTTGTTTGTTTCTTCATCCAGGGCAGTATCTGGCACTGTGTTAACCTATGAAGAGACCGGCATGGGTATAGTACTGCAGTGATCACTTCTCAGTAGCCACAGACAATTTAGGCTTATTTGTGTCCTCACATCTAGACGCTTAGTCATAAGAACGACACCATTTTTGGGGATCGTGGGGGTGTCCAGAGCACACTGCACCGTGAGACGCAAATCCTCGCCCCAAATGCTGTGCCAGCGTGAACTTCCACCATCAGGGCATTCAGAGCTCTGGCAACCATACCTCAATAGTTTAGCCAAGTTTTGGTAGGGTACCAGCTTTTTCATATTGGTCCGCTAGGAGTGAATACAAACGTTTTCTTACGAAAAACACCTTTGCAGCCTGGCGTGGTGGCTCATGCTTGTAATCCCAGTACTTGGGAGGCTGAGATAGGATTGCAGATTCGAGGACAGCCTCAGTAAGTAGTGAGCCTCAACCTAGAGAGAGACTCTGTTTCAAAATAAAAATAAAATAGGGCTAGGGAGTGGTTTGGAGGCAGAGTGCCCCTGGGCTCGATCCCTGGGCTACAAAAAAAAGGAAGAAAAGAAAGCGAGAAAAAAAAGGAAGGAAGAAAAGGAGAGAGAAAGGGAGAGAGAGAGAGAAAGGAAGGAAGGAAGGAAATAAAGAAAAGAAAGAAAGAAAGAAAGAAAGAAAGAAAGAAAGAAAGAAAGAAAGAAAGAAAGAAAGAAAGAAAGAAAAAGAAAGAAAGAAAACGCCTTTAAGTTCAAGTTTCCGCCAGCTTTCTGCGAGCAAGCAGGAGGCGGCGCGGACCTCCAGGAGCAACGAGACTGCGGGATAGAGGAGCCGGGGAGGGGGACGGGAGGCGGAAGCAGCGCGACTTCCGGCCTCCGCCGCCATCTCGCCGTGAGACAGCAGGAGCAGTCGTCGCGCGATGTTGTCTGCCGTGTCTTCCTTCTCGGGTCCGGGCAGAGAGCTGGCGATGGAGCCGCACAGTGCCGCGGGCCCTCTGCAGCTGCGTTTTTCGCCCTATGCTTTCAATGGAGGGTAAAAGCCTACGCCCCCGCTCGGGCCCGGGGCGGGGCGGGCGTGCTGGCTCGGGTCTGGAGGCCAAGGGAGTCCTGGTCGGGTTCACCCACAACCCGGCCGCCGGTCCCTTGTCGCGGCCGCTGGGGACGCGCCCTGCCTCTTGCCTCCGTGGGGCCGTAGAGGAGCGACTGAAACTGCCTCGCTGTGGACCCTCCCTTTTCTCTGGGTCTAAACACGTTTCTAAAGCCGGCGAACGAGGGGAGAGTTTTGCATCCGAAACTTGAGTTGTGATTGATGGGTCCGCGTTGTTAGATGTATAGTCGTTTCTGTGGCTGAAACGTTTTATCATTTGCTGTTATTTCAAATAGAAAGTGGAATTGGTTGACCAGATTCGATTTCGTGGAACTGTGCTTTTTTAACGTTTAGATTAAGAGAGAAAAATTGAAAAAAGACCTTTTAATATGTGTGTTCTTGCATGTTCACGTTGCTTGTGTTTTTAATTTCCGGCTTTATGTTAATACTTTTACTTAGTAGAATCAAAGCTGTAGAAAGACGTTCTGTTAGGACTCTTGACAATGAAGAGCTGTAAATTGAAGTAATGGTTTATAGTTTGCCAGTCACACTTTGTACATTAAAGCGTACACAGCCGGCCGGGCACCCTGGGGCACACTTGTAATCCCCGTTCTTAAGAGGCTGAGACAGAATTACAGGTTTGAGGCCAACCTCCGCAATTTAGTAAAAGCCTCTCAAAATAAAAAGGTCTGGGTGTGTAGCTCAGAGGTAGAATGTCCCTGGGTCAATACACAGTACCCCCCCAAAAAGTATATGTGTGTGTGTGTATACTTAAAACATAGACAGCTAATTCTAAAAAACGGAGGGTTCTTTAAAAAAAAATAAAAGCATTAATCAGGTCTTTATAAATTTGGAATGTTGAATATTCCGATTTTTGGAGTGTGTCAAGATAGTAAAAGACTGATATTAGCCTTGGTCGTGCCACTGAAGGGCAAAGTAGTCTTTGGGTACCTCTCTGCTTCTTAATTTCCCTATCTTCATTAGCTACTTATAGTTTGTGGGAGAAATACACGTTTTGTAAACAGACAGCAGTTATCTAATTTACCGTTCAGGATAGGTGAAAATTAGATGGCATTTAGCTCCCTGGGATTTTTAGAAATTAAACATCCTTGGTGTGGATTGAGCCAGGGCTTGAATTCCTTGCTCCTTCCCCACTGCATTTGTTTTTTCCAGTGCACTTCTTAACATGTCTGTGATGACTAATTAGTACATATATTGTAATGTGGGCTAGACCCATTTCATAAAGCTCTTATAAATTCTTTGTAGTAGAATTTTCAAGGTGTTCAATATTTAGTGCTCATTATTCACTTTTAACACTTTTTTTTTTTTTTTTTTTGCGGTACTGGGGATTGAACTCAGGGGCATTCTACCTCCGAGCTACACCCCCAGCCCTATTTTTTATTCTTTATTTTGAAACAGGGTCTCAGTAAGTTGCGGAGTGCCTCACTAGGTAGCTGAGGCTGGGCGGGAACCGGGATCCTCCAGTCTCAGCCTCCCAAATGCTGGGATTACAAGCGTGTGCCACCACACCCAGCTTGTTTTTTTTTTTTCTGTAGCATTTATTGCAGCTGGCTCTCAGGCAGCCTCCACTTCTACAAAATGAAGTTTATTTCTCTAAGTCATTTTTAGAATTCCTATTTGTCACTTACTACACATGCCTCATCCCTGGGAGGATAATAATTTCCAAGTCTGTTTCTCCAATTCTGCTTCTTAGAAGTCCCCCAAGTCTGAGTTTCTCAGTGAAACATTACTACCTTGATTTTCCATTGTCACCATAATTGAAGAGGGTAAGCAAGCTTAATTATCTCTTTTGGTCACCTTTTTTTGGAGGTGCTGGGGATTGTTGAATCCAGGACCTCCTGCATGCTAAGCAAATGCTATGCCACCAAGTTACACCCACGGCCCATCTCTCCTCTGAAATACACCATATAGTTATGCCACCATTCTGCTTCTCTGAGTTTGGAATTATGAATGTTCATAATTGTTTTTACCAATTTCTAACACATAAACTTGTTCAGTTGTCTGTTTGTAATGTGCTTTGGATGTGCCTTTTTCTTTCTTTTCACCCTACTTCTTTCCCATTTCATTAGTCTTACTGGAGCTGTGTTTCGGTCCCATTTCACATACTATGTTGTTTCTCTTACTTATTTACTTACTTATTGGCACTGGGGCTTGAACCCAGAGGCATTCCTCTGAGCTATACTTCCAGCCCTGGTTTGTTTTTTTTTCTTTGAACCTGCATCCTCCTGTCTCAGTCTCTCAAGTGCGAGTAGTCTCATTCATTCATTCATTTTGTGGTACTAGGGATTGAACCCAGGGGCATTCTATTGCTGAGCTACACCCCCAGCCCTATTTTTTATTCTTGAAACAGGGTCTCACTAAGTTGCAAAGAACCTCACTAAGTAACTGAGGCTGGCCGTGAACCGGGTCCTCCGGTCTCAGCCTCCCAAGCATTACAAGCATGCGTTACCACGCCCAGCTCTATATATTATTATTTTGAAATACTATCTTGCTAGGTTTCTGAAGCTGGCCTCAAATCTCCAGTTATCCTGTCTCAGCCTCCCAAGTACTGTGATTACAAATGTGGGCCAATATGCCCAGCTAGAGTAGTCATCTTAAAAATCTCACTGTTCACCATCATAAAAGGACTATAAGCTGGCCGTGGTGGCCTACACCTGTAATCCCAGTACTTGGGAGGCTGAGACAGGAGGATCACTGCTTCAAAGCCAGCCTCAGCAACATAGCGAGACCCCCTTTCAAAACAAAAAATAAAAAGAATAAGTCGCTTTCATATGATGTCATTATTGCTTGTTTCTCTTTGCTTGCCGTTCATAATACCTGAAATGCTTTTCACCTTTGGAGCTTTAGTGAAAATCCTGCCTCAGTAAAAATAATAAAGTTTTCTGAGAACTTATATTCTATGAGGCACTGTGCTAGGTGCTCTACTTTAATTATGTCTTTTAAGTCTCACAGTAACCCTGTAACACAAGTACTGTTATAGCCAGGTGCGGTGGCGCACGCTTGTAATCCCAGCATTCGGGAGGCTGAGACCGGAGGCCAGCCTCAGCTACCTAGTGAGGCACTCCGCAACTTAGTGAGACTCGGTTTCAAAATAAAGAATAAAAAATAGGGCTGGGGGGTATAGCTCGGAGGTAAAATGCCCCTAAGTTCAATCCCCAGTACCGCAAAAAAAAGAAACAAGTACTGTTATTACCAGCTTGAACTTGGAGAACATCTAGTAAATGACAAGGGTGGGACTTTGCCTCGGATAATTCCAGAGCCCAGGTACTTAGTCATCACACTATACTGTCTCATGGACACACCACAACAATCACAACTCACGTTTACTAAAAGGATCAGTTATGCATCATGCATCTTTATAGGAGCTTTACAGTTAGTAACTCAGTTCTTGAAATATCCCAATGAGGTAGCTAACTATTATGATTTCTATTTTATATATGAGGAAATTGAGGCCTTGACAAATAATATACCTACAGCCTCATATTTGCTGAGTGGGAGAGCTAGGATTAGGACCCAGGTGGTCTGCTTTGGAGTTGTGCTGTAAGCTTCTTTAGTAAGCTATCTGAAATGGTACAGCCAGAAAGTGGGAAGTTTGCTCTTCGCTCACTCATTTGTTGGCAGCTAATTGAGTGTGTGCTAAGAGTTATATAAGGACTCACATATAAAGACATGAAGATATACTACTCTCTACTTTTTTTCACTTCTTTTGTAGTGCTGGGGATTGAACCAAGGGGTATTCTACCTCCGAGATACACCCTGTGGGAAGCATAGAAAACTTTTACTAAATTCTAAAGACTCAGAGAGCTGAGATGATTTCTCAAGGCCATTTGAGCCATTAGAAACTCAGCCAGTTTCTGTAGTGCCCATTGTGCATGTATAACCTTGGAGGTGATAAAGTTTGTTACTCCTGAGAAAACTAGTGTAAAAGTTTGTAGTCTGTGTTGCCTGCTTTTCCC
>PVLC010008279.1:28914-45402 GCA_004027655.1 Graphiurus murinus | reverse complement strand
TGGGGTCATATTTGTTTTTCTAAGCATATAAAAACCCTATCTTCGCCAAATAAAGTTGAACATTATTCCTCTCGCGAGGTTGTGTCTGTGTCTGTCTGTCTGTGCATCTGTCTTGTCTTTTGTGTTTAAGCTTCCAGTGCAGACTGCAGGATAGGGAAACTGAGGCAGCAAGCATGCTACAACACCCCATTCCTATTTTAATTTTTATTTGGAGACAAGGTCTCAACAAGTTCCCGAGGACCTTAATGAGTTGCTACGGCTGGCTTCAAACCTGGAATCCTCCTGTCTCTACCTAACAAGTACTGGGATTGCAGGCATGCACCACCACACCCAGGTGTCCCCACTCTTCTGAACTCATAGCTTGCATTGTAAGACCACTGTTTATATATGGTCCTCAAGGGCACAAACGGTATTCAGTTCCCTAATATCAATACCATTCATAAATATTTAATTTTTTTTGATGATGATGATGCTAATTCAGTGGTTTTTCCATTGCCTGCTAGGAAGCCTTTATTCTGATTTAGGATTAGGTTTTTTTCAAAATGACTAGCCAGGAGTCCTTTCTCTCCCCAATATTTCCTCTTCTATTTGAGTTCTACTCTGTTTACCGCTAGTGGATTATATCCAAGTGAGTCTTCTGGAGCACTCTCCTATTTGGCAACCTAGGGTTGCCACCCTGAAGAATTAATGTATTTTTGTGTTTGTTTCTTTCCTCAGTACTGTATTGGCAATTGCCGGAGAAGATTTTTCAATTGTTGCTTCTGACACTCGACTGAGTGAAGGGTTTTCAATTCACACCCGAGACAGCCCCAAATGTTACAAACTGTAAGTAAATAATACCCAAAATGGGGAGGTCAACTACTAAAAATGTCCTTCAGTAAGTAAAAGGTTAAACAAATAGTGGTGCTTTCATACTACAGACTTCTGTAGTACTCCACTCAGCAATAAGGAGTCAATTATACATATATACAATACTTTGGCTAGATCTCAAAGACATTATGCTGAGTGGAAAAATAAGAACCAAAGCTGGGTGTGGTGGCGCACACTTGTAATCCCAGTACTTGGGAGGCTGATCCTGGAGGATCTGGGTTTGCGGCCAGCCTCAGCTACTTAGTGAGTCTCTCTGCAACTTAGTGAGACCCTGTTTCAAAATAAAGAGTAGAAAATAGGGCTGGGGGTGTAGCTCAGAGGTAGAATACCCCTGGGTTCAATCCCCGGTACCTCGAAAAAAAAAACCAAGTTCCAAAGGTCACATACTATAGAATTCCATTTATGTAACATTCTTAAAGTGACAAAATTATAAACATGTGATTGCAAGAAGATCCGGGTTCGCAGCCAGCCTCAGCTACCTAGTGAGGCCCTCCACAACTTAGTGAGACCCTGTTTCAAAATAAAAAATAGGACTGGGGGTATAGCCCTGAGTTCAATCCCCAGTACCCCCCCCCCAAAAAAAAGAAATTAGGGATAGTTGGAAAGAGGATAATGTGTGTGACTAATCAGGTAAGACAGGGGAGTCCTTTGTAGTGTTGGAGTAGCTCTGCATCTTGGTTGTGATGATTACATGAATATACAAATATGAGGAAGTGTCAGAACTATATAACATTGTATCAGTTTCAAATTCCTAGTTCATATACTATGACCATGTAAAATGTAACCATTGGGAGAAATTGAGTGAAAGGTACATGGGTCTTTATAACTTCCTGTAATCTAGAAAATTTGAAAATAAAAAAAAAATCACTTGTATTTCTATATACAAGCAGTAAATAATTGGGAAATATTTTAAAAACTCTACTTACAAATAACATTGAAAATACTTAGGAATGGATTTAAAGGAAGATGTGCCAAATCTATGCCCTGAAAATTACAAAATATTAAGAGAAATTAAAGGAAACCTAAATAAATGGACGGATGTACCATTGTTGTTAAAATGTTCATTTATTGAAGTTGATAAAAGATTGTTGTAGAGAAATTGCTAAGTTGATTTTAAAATTATATGGAAAAGCAAATATCTAAAATAGCCAATTTTTTTTTAAGTATAAATAAGTTTGAAGGACTTACTTTGCCTAATTTCAGAATTTACTAGAAAACCACAGTAATTGAGGCTCTGTGGCACTGGTAAAGTTATGTAGATAGATCAATAGAACAGAATAGAGCGTCCAGGAGTAACTTGGGTATATCTTTAAGGGTAGAAATACTGAATCTGGTTTGGTTTTTCTGTTTTTTTTTGTGGTACTGGGGATTAAACCCAGAGGCTCATGCTATGAGCACTCCACCATTGAGCTTCATCCCCAGCCCTTTTTTGTTTTGAAACAGGGTCTTACTAAGTTGCTTAGACAGGCCTTGAACTTGTGACTCTTTCACTTATCTCATGAGTAGCTGGGATTGCAGGTGTACACCACTGTGCCTGTTAAATCATCATTTTTTCATCAAGTTTTACTGGCTACACATCTGAAATTACTTTCCAATGAAAGAAATTTTAAACAGAGAATGAATGTTTCTTTTCTTTTTTTTTTTTTCCCCCTCCAGTACTGGGGGTTGAACCCAGGGGCTTTCTACCTCTGAGCTACCTTCCCAGCCTGATTTTTTTATTTATTTGAAAATAGGGTTTCACTAAATTGCAAAGGGCCTCACAAGTTGCTGAGTCTGGCCTCAAACCTATGCTCCACCAGTCTCAACTTCCCAAGTACTGGGATTACAAGCGTGCAGCACCGTGCCCAGTGAAAATGAATGTTTCTCAGAACACATTTCACAATGCCATTGTGATGACTAAATGCTGCAAGAGATTCCTGTGGCTAAACAGTTTGATTCATGAATTTTTAGGTTAGCTCTTGGGATCTTATCTTACATTTTCACTAGAAAATGATTTTCTGCCAGGCATAGTAGTCCTTACCTGTAATCTCAGTACTTAGGAAGTTGAGACAAGTGAAGCATAGGTTTGAGGCCAATGAGCAGTAACTTAACAGGCCCTCCCTCAAAATAAAATAGGGTTGGAGGTATAGCTCAGAGGTAGAAAGGAGAGAGAGAAAGGAGTATGGGAGAGGGAGGAGAGGGAAATTTTCTAAATGTTTCCTAAGAATTAATTGTGTAATCTTGGTATTTGCCATATCTGGGTACCAGCAGCACTTTTGGTAGCTTGTATGGTTTTTTTTGTTTTGTTTTGTTTTTGTAGTACTGGGGATTGAACTCAGGGGCAGTCTACCTCCAAGCTATACCCCCAGCCCTATTTTTTTATTCTTTATTTTGAAACAGGGTCTCACTAGGTTGCAGAGTGCCTCACTAGGTAGCTGAGGCTGACCGCAAACCTGGATCCTCCAGTCTCAGCCTCCAAAAAGCAGTTTGTATGTTTTTACCCCAACATTTTGTCATGAAAAATTTCAAGTCACATGTGTATAACAAGAGAATTTCATAGTGAACCCTGATACCCCATCCCCTGTGTTTTACCACTAGCATTTTATCACATTGTTTTCCATCCTTCTGTACATTTGTCTAAGTTGGTTTTGTGCTGCTGTAACAATACCATAGACTGGGTAATCTATAGTGAACAGATGTTTATTGGCGCATAGTTCTACAGGCTGGGAAATCTAAGATCAAGGGACCAGCATCTGTCCAGGGCCTTCAAGCTATATTATAATATGGTGTGAGGGTAAAGAGAGGGAGAGAATCCACTCCCACAATAATGGTGTTAGTCCATTCAAGAGGGCTTTACCTCATAAACATGCACCTCCCAGTACCATCACAATGGCAATTGCAGCATGAGTTTTGGAAACAACAAACATTTAAACCTAAATGTTTTTTAAAATTGCTCATTTTTTTCCCCTGAAACATTCAATTTAGACATATCCTAAGCAATAATAATCCACAGCCCAGTTTTAATGAGCTAGGTAGTTTTCTTCTAAAATATATGAAAATGAAGCCATATATGCTGAAGGAAGAACTTCTCTGTGTATATCACCTAAATACATCTTGCAGTTTGATAGTTTCAGAAACACTGTAAGTGGCTGTTAATTCTAAGATTAGTCTTGAAAGCCTCTTGAACCTGAGCAGCAGGAATGGGATGACAAGGCTTGAGCCCTTTACACAGGGCTTTGGAATATTGTGTAGAGGGGGGGAGGAAGACAAGCTTGGTTTTTTTTGTTTTTGTTTTTTCTGCTTCCAGGCCTGGAGCACATCTTAACCTAAAAAACACCCAAGTTTGTCTTCAACTTCCCAATCCCCTTCTAGCTACTTCTCCCATCTTTGCATGCCTCTCTTCTATCCACTGATGTGACATTGCTACTATTTTTCCTCTTGTAGGATTTAAGAGTAGTAAATACCGTAATAAAAGCTTTGGAACATAACTGTGTAGATGCCATTCTGTGTGGGTAACTTCTGTGGTGTGTGTGTGCTGCTGAAGTGAGTGCCCACTCTTTTCTATAAAATACATGGGATGTGGAGATAAAAAACAGTACATTTTCAACTTTACCTGTCTTTCCTGAAATGTTCTCTTTCCAGAACAGACAAAACAGTCATTGGATGCAGTGGTTTTCATGGAGATTGTCTTACCCTGACAAAGATTATTGAAGCAAGACTAAAGGTAGATGCTTTTTAGTATGTCTATACTGTTGAAGATGAGTAACAATTCACTAGATTATTTTAAGCTCACAATATAATTGTTACTTTAGAACGGCTGGAATGGCAACTGTGAAACTGATGTATCCTAGAAAGGAAGTGGTATCACTAGGCAGGATCATTAAGGTTGTACAGTGAGAAACAACAACACATTCCATGTGTTGAAATGTGTACCTTATAGAGGTTCTCTGCTCTTTATTCATTTTGTGGTACTAGGGATTGAGTCGAGGGATGTTCTACCGCCAAGCCACACCCCCAACCCTGTTTTTTTTTTTTTAATTTTGAAACAGAGTTCCATAATACTTGGGAGGCAGAAACAGCCTCAGCAACAGTAGCAAGGCTACTCTGCAACTTAGAACCTATTTCAAAGTAAAAAAAAATAAAATAGGGCTGGGGTATTGTAGCTCAGAGGCAGAATGTCCCTGGATTCAATCCCCAGTACCACACACACAAAAAAATGAACAGTCTCACTACATTACTGAGAAATTTGCTAAGTTGCTGAGGCTGTCTTCAAACCTGCAATCCTCCTATCTCCACCTCCCAAGTACTGGGATTACTAAAGTGTACCATCATGCCCAGCTTCTCTGCCTTATCACCATACCCAGTGAAATCCTGGTTTTGATACTTGTGTTCTCCACTTAGATTCTTTGAGGAGCAAGACTGCTGCTTTTTTTAGATTCATGCAGAGTAAGGGTACTGCCCTTCAGTCCTCTAATCTCACAGATGTTTACAAAGAGAGGGACTTAAATCTGGGTCTGACAGGGAGTGAGTAGGCTTTTATCCATAAAGGGCCAGATAGTAAATACTTTCAGCTTCATGTACTATTTGGTCTGTGGCACAGCTGGACTCTGCTTTTGTATTGAAAAGACAGCAGTAGGCAATATGTAATGGATGAGTATAGCTGTGTGTTCCAGAAACATACTGTGGGCTGAATTTGGCCCATGGCTTCAGTTTGTTGACTCCTGGTCTCCATTCACAATGAAGGGCAAGTATGGATTTACTTCATGTGCCCCTTTAGAGTGCCTGAGATGAGTGGTATGGAAAGTTGACTCTTTAAATCAGAGAGTTGCCGGGTGTGGAAGTGTATGCTTGTAATCCCAGTACTTGGGAGGCTGAGACAGGAGGATCGCAGGTTTGAAGTCAACCTCGGCAACTTAGCAAGACCCTGTTTCCAAAATAAAATTGGGCTGAGGGTATAATGTGAAGGTAGAATGCCTCTGGGTTCAACCCCCAGTACCACTGAATGAATGAATGAATGAATGAATGAATGAATGAATGAGTAAGTGAGTTGAGGGCAGTCAGCATTGGTTTCAGTCAACATCTCACTGCTGTAACCCAGAATACCTGGTGGCCACAGCTTAGAGGAAGATTTATTTGCTAGCAGTTCTGGAGATTTCTGGTTAGGCCAGGAGAAATCTGCAGAGCTCAGGGCTGGCATCAAGAGGCAGAGAGCACAAGTGGAGATTGCACTCACATCGCAGGCTGGAAGCAGGGAGAGGAAAGACTCGTGTATGGTCTCCAAGGCCATATCTCAGCGGACCCCCTCCTCAGCAACCAAGCTCCTCCAACATGGCTGCCTTGTCTGCAACATGCAGTCTGGGGGACATTATGAACCCAAAGCATAACAGCATTCTTTCCTGTAAAAATGATAGGGTATAATGGATTTATTTTAGTAATATTGTGTTTGGTCGTAAAAGATACAGGCCAGCTTCCTCCTTTTGCTAAGGTATGCATTTACCCGCCATGCTGGTCATCATCGTTCTTGACTGTGACAGGTTCTGCTTCTATATGCCTATTATTTTTATCAAATCATGCAGATGTACAAGCATTCCAACAACAAGGCCATGACAACGGGGGCAATCGCTGCGATGCTGTCGACTATCCTCTACTCAAGGCGCTTCTTTCCATACTACGTCTACAACATCATCGGGGGACTGGATGAAGAAGGTAGGGTCCTGCTTTCCGGCAAGTGGAAGAGGGTGGTGCTTCCTAGATGTGTGCATTTCCATGTGGAGTTGAAAACAGCCATAAACACCATCTTGCCCAACTTCATTTTCTGATGATGAGAGTAAAAACAAGCTGAAGCTAAGAGGAGGTGAATGACTTCAGAAGGCACACAGCAAGTGCTGCATTGGTGCATGGTTAACAGCCAGCTATTTGACTGTTTTCTCAGTATCATATATTAGTAATTAGCATTTTTATCTTTTAGAAAGAAATCTGAGCCGGGCGTGGTGGCGCACGCTTCCGGGTTCGCGGCCAGCCTCAGCTACCTAGTGAGGCACTCCGCAACTTAGTGAGACTCGGTTTCAATATAAAGAATAAAAACTAGGGCTGGGGGTGTAGCTCCGAGGTAGAATGCCCCTGAGTTCAATCCCCAGTACCGCAAAAAAAAAAAGAAAGAAATCTGACCTAAAAGTGATTCTAGGTGGTAACAAATACAGTTGACTTAAGGTTTTGAAAAGTGAGATCTTAGAAGGCATTTGGGCAATTAGTACCTGCCCTTCCCCAGTGTCTTCAGAAACTTTTTCTTTTTTTTTTTTTTTTTGCAGTACAGGGGATTGAACTCAGGGGCATTCTACCTCTGATCTACACTTCCAGCCCTATTTTTTATTCTTTATTTTGAAACAGGGTCTCACTAAGTTGCAGAGTGCCTCACTAAGTAGCTGAGGCTGGCCGCAAACCCGGATCCTCTGGTCTCAGCCTCCCGGATGCTGGAATTACAAGCATGCGCCACCACACCCAGCTTCAGAAACTTTTTGATACAGCTCTTTGGTTTTCTGTCAGAGTAAGAGAAGTATCTGAGAAAATCAGTCTTGTGATTTGTCATTTCCAACCTGTCTGTTCCAAAGGGACTGAAGTTTTTCACCAGTTTGGATTTGGATTTTGGTTGCTTCCAAAAGCCAAATACAATCTCCCAGGACAGATCTGTGCCACCATTTGGAGAAGTCCATCTCCTATGCTCCATTTGGCCAAATCTGCAACTAGAATTGCCCCAAAAGTGATGCCAGGGAAGTTCCTTCAAGTGACTGCCCCAAACTTAGCTGGGATTTCAGAGAAAGAAGTACTAAATGCCAGGACAATCAGTGCTGCAGAGACGAGTTCTTCCAAGGGGGCCTGATTACCCAATTTAGATAAGAATGTGAGGAATTTAGTGTAGCAGACAAATTAGAATGTGAGGGTTTAGTGTAGTAGACAAATTAGGTTGACACAATTTCTTCTTGAGACTTTCACCTTATCTGATAACTAAGAGGAAATAGGGAGTATAGCAATAAATTACCCTAAATTGGCTAAGTTCTAGTACAGAGCAGCATGCCAGAGCTAGCAAGCTTGGTGCATCTGATGCCTCTTTGGATGTATGTTTTGTCTAACATGCATGTCAGATTAATCAGTTCAGATTTTAGCAGCCTTAAAAATGGTACCATTAGTATTTGGGAGGCTGAGACAGAAGGATCATAGGTTCAAGGCTAGTCTCAGCAACTTAGCAAGACCCTGTTCAAAAAAATTAAATAGGGCTAGAGGTATAGCTCAGAGGTCGAATGTCCCTGAGTTCAATCCCCAGTTGCCCCTTTTGAGTTTTTGTGAGAGTCAGAGAAACTAGTCCAGAAAAGCGCATGTGCACCAAACAGTAGGATCAGTTTTGACCTTAGATTTTTTTCTCTGATTTTCATGACAGTATCAGGTGATTTTTTTTTTTTTTTTTTTTTTTTCCAGTACTGGAGATTGAATCCAGGGGCATTCTACCTCCCAGCTACACTCCCAGCCCTATGTTTTATTCTTCATTTTTGAAACAAGGTCTCACTAAGTTGTAATCACTTAACGCATTTAGCTGTAGGAAAATGTTAAGCTATCAGGTCTATGCTAAAATTCTGCCAGTTCGTTTCTTAGGAATATCATAAAGAGTTTGGTCAGAAATTAGAGCCAGCCCTATAACTGTTAGTATGTCTGTGATGCGAACTGCCTGCATGTTGGGGGCCACTGGACTGTCGTCAGTGACGTCAGCTTGAAGAGAGCAGAAGGTTTATTGGGGCAGGTTGGTTGCAGCATTTGACAGTCAGGGTTAGGGTTCTTGCTTCTGACCACATGCAGGGAAGAGCAGCTGTGAGGAGCTGTGCTCTCTGCTGGCCTCGCCTGTAAATGTACTCTGATCCTTGGCTGGGATTGGGGTTTTAGCTAGGTTGGTAGGGCATTTTATATCACATTTTACTTGATTTGTTTTTCTTTTTACCATGATTTGGGTAGTGATCAGGATGCCATCCTTACAGTGACTACTTTCTTCTTTAAGGGAAGGGAGCTGTGTATAGCTTCGACCCTGTGGGGTCCTACCAGAGAGACTCCTTCAAGGCTGGAGGCTCGGCCAGCGCCATGCTGCAGCCCCTGCTTGACAACCAGGTAACAAACTTGCATGCCAGCTGTGGTGATGGTTGATTTGCCCTGCTCAGTCCGTCCTTGTCTGTTCCGCCAGCTCTCTGGGAGTCCCCACCTGCTCCCAGGGCTTTGGCTTTTTCCTGTATTTCCATTACTTCCAGATCTCTCGCCTCTGTTGTGGTTGGTCCATGTGTTCAAGCCTCCCCATGGCACCTTTATCTGAAGTCGTGAAAATGCCTCTCCACCCTTAGCATTTCTAGGCTACCTAATAACTGCATTTGACTCCAAGGATTCATTACATGTGCCTACGGTCAGACCTGCATTACTGGATTTACTTCCTAATGTTGGGAAGGTTGCCTTATTCTCCAGTTTATTCTGCACTCTCACTTCAGTGAAATATAATTTGTTTGACTACCCCTTTGCTTTTGTTGCTACTTTTTTTTTTTTTTTTAAGTACTGGGAATGGAACCCAGAGGCATTCTACCTCCAAGCTATATCCCCAGACCAATTTTATTTCTTATTTGGAAATGAGGTCTCTCTAGATTGCTGAGAACCTCACTAAATTGCTGAGGCTGTCCTTGAACCTGTGATCCTCCAGCCTCGGCCTCTCAAGTACTAGGATTACAAGTGTGCGTCACCACACCTGGCTGTCTCATTGCTTCTTGCTTTTCTCCATCACCTCCCATCACCCACACCTGCTTTTCCCTGCAAGATGTGCCCTTGCTGACTGCACCCACCCTTGGTCAGGAGTATCTGGGGCTCTTCGCCTCCTCTTCATCCTTCAGCACTCACCTGCCTGCAGTCCTCTTCCTGAGTCTTCTTCCAGTAGACTCCATCAGTGGCTGTTGGGAGCTGTCCTAGCGGGTTTTCTTCTAATTATGGCATCTCTCTTATGATGTTCCGCTTGCCTGCATCTACCTCAATAGATTTGTGCTTCTCAAGATGGGAACTTTGCCAGACTTCTGGTGGCTGTGATTCAACTGGGGCTAGAAGGTTCTTAGTCAGAAGGACATTCTAATGTGGTGTGACATATTTACTGTGAATCCTCAGACATATGAGTGTTAGGGAGGCTGGAACCTTCTTTTGGTCTTAACTGTCACTTAACACCTCATGCAAACCCTCCTGTCCCTCCAGGTTGGTTTCAAGAACATGCAGAATGTGGAGCATGTCCCGCTGTCTTTGGACAGAGCCATGCGGCTGGTGAAAGATGTCTTCATTTCTGCAGCCGAGAGGGACGTGTACACCGGGGATGCTCTCAGGATCTGCATTGTGACCAAAGACGGCATTCGGGAGGAGACCGTTCCCCTGAGGAAGGACTGATTTTTGTGCTGTACCTTAGAGCTGCTGTGCAAGGCTATTTTATTAAAAAGAACCCTGAAGTACTCTTTTTGTTACAATGAGTCTTATGTAAGCAAGGATTTAAGAAGTAAAATTTATTTCACCCCACAATTTTATACTTTTCATAGGTGTTTATTTTAATGATGAAAAATGGATCATATCAGTTTTTCCTCACATTTATGAACAAGGAATTTATCTGAAATTGTTGATCTTTTTGGTGGTGAACTTAGGAAAAGGGCTCTTGGTATTTATTTAGCACACCATCTTGCCTGAAGAGACCTTTGAACTGCCTGTAAGGGACGGTGTTTTTTTTGTTTTTTATTAGGACTTTAATGCGTATCAATGGAATAGCTTAAGATTTTTCATCCTTGGAACTGTCAAGCAAACTCTGCAATGGCTGTTTTGGAGAAAAATATTCAACCAGAATAAAAGAAAATAGTGAAAGTTAATAGCCCTTTACATGAATTTTAGCCAGAAATCTGAGATAATTTTCACAAACGCTTTAGTGATGTTAAAATTGAGACCTAGGGCTGGTGGTGTAGCTCTGTGATGGAGTGAGTGCTTGTCTAACATGCCCAAGGCCCTCGGTTTGATTCCTAGGACCACACGAGAGACAGACCTAAGGTTTTGGGGTTTTTTTTTTTTTTTTTTGGTGGTGGTACTGGGGATTGAACTCAGGGGCATTCTACCTCCGAGCTATACCCCCAGCCCTATTTTTTTTATTCTTTATTTTGAAACCGAGTCTCAATAAGTTGTGGAGTGCCTCACTAGGTAGCTGAGGCTGGCCGCGAACCCGGATCCTCCGGTCTCAGCCTCCCGAATGCTGGGATTACAAGCGTGCACCACCACGCCCAGCTCAGACCTAAGTTTTGATAAAGGTAAAGAATTTTGTCTGAGAACTACTGAATGCATTTTAACTCCATTATCATAATTGACTATTTCTGTGGTGTTGAGTGAGTTGTACTGTACAGTATAATGAGTTGGTATGACTTGCTTAGTAACAACAGCTGGTGGGGTCATAGGATTTTAGCATGTTGGTGATTTGTCCTTGAAACCACTTTTGATTATTTTGCCTCTTGTTAAAAAGGACTTAGTTAAAGCTGGGTGTGGTGGCACACACCTAAAATCCCAGTATTTGGGAAGCTGACACAGGAGGATCTCGGGTTCAAGGACCTCACTTTCAGCAACCCAGCAAGACCATGTTTCAAAACAAAACAAAAAAAAGCTAAGGGTATACCTTGGAGGTAGAATGCTCCTGGGTTCAGTCCCCTGTACCACACACACAAAAGGATTTAATTGAAATTGTCACAAAGTCCTGGTAGATACATATCATAAGAATTAATTCTATAAATATCTGCCCCATGTCTGTCATGAGCACTGGAGCAGAACACTAAGATCTTACTCATGTTTCTCTTGTATGTGAGGGCTCTCCAGACACCAGTGGTAGGTATGCATGGATAGATAAGTCAGGGCATTAGGAGAATTGGCACTATTGACTACAGAGACCAAGACATCCATGGTAGACTCTGTGAGCTGGAGACTGAAATATATCACCTGGCTCAGTTCCAGTCTGCAGGCCTGAGAACAAGGCTGTAGTGGGAAATCCAGAGGTCAGAATCTGGATCTCTGAAAACATTCAAGGGCAGGAGAAGGTGTTCAGCTGGAGAGAGAAAACAAGTTTCCCTTGCCTCTAGTTTTTTGTTCCATCAGGGCCCCAGAGGATGGATGGTGCCACCCACATCAAGGATAGATCTAACCCATTCAGCCCACAACTCATGCCAGTCTGTAGAAAGACCATCACAGACATACCCAGAAATAGTACTTTACCAGCTACCTAAGCCCATCAGGTTGGCAACTAAAACCAACAATCACAATACAGATGCCCATTCAAAATGTATAATTTTCAGCTGGTCATGGTGGCACACAGTTGTAATCCCAATACTTGGGAGGCTGAGACAAGAAGATGGCAGGTTCACAGCCTCTTCTACTTAGGCCCTCTGGGACTTAATGAGACCCTGTTTCAAAATAAAATAAAATGGGGCTGGAGAGTGTAGCTCGGAGGTAAAATGCCCCTGAGTTCAATCCCCAGTACTGCAAAAAATACAAATGATTTCTATCTTTATATAAACTTGATCTAGTTTATTCTTATTCCAGAGGATTTCCCATTGATTTTGGAATTCAATTTTTCACTAATTTGAGTTATATGAATTTTCGTGTTTAGAATTTTCAATAAGATCTTCATGTCCCAAGGTTACCAGGAAACTTCTACAAATTGAGGATTGACGAGATCCTGGCCCACCTTTAGCTATGTTTTTTGTTTTTGTTTTTGTTTTTTTTATGGTACTGAGGATCAAACCCAGGGGCATTCTACCTCTGAGCTACATCTCCTAGCCCTTTTTATTTTTTATTTTGAAACAAGGTCTTACAAAGGTGCTGAGGCTGGGCTCAAATCTGTGATTCTTCTGTCTCAGCCTCCCAAGTACTGGGATTACAGGCATGTACCACCACACCCAGCTAGCTCTGAATTATTTTAACCTAACATTCCTGTAGCCTTTGGACAGCCCTGTTGCTGGAGTTCAGAATGTGCTTGTATGTGCCTCCTAGCACTAACGTGGCCAACAATTATTTGAATGGCTTTTACAGATCATTCAGCCATGATTCTCAGCCTGAAAAAGGCAGCCTTTCAGCCCTTGGTAAAGACTAAAAGTATAACTTATTTTTACAGTTAACCTCAGGGTTCTGCTTAGAACACTGCCATTGGATCCTACCTGCTGCACAAAATGGAAGTGATTGAAAGAACCTGATGTGAGAATTGAGGGAAAGATCTTCACTTGGTGGTCATGACTCAGTGTACACGCTGAATTTAGATTTATGTATATTTTTTGTTCTTTGATTTTCAAGCAGGGCAGAAATACTTTGCTGCAGCCTACACAAGGAAGTTGAGCTATCTATGTTAGAAACCTGATCTGAACCTGTGACAGGCAGGTGTTGTGTGTTACCGGGGGCATTCTACACCCCCATCCCTATTTTATTTTGATACAGAATACAGCTACACCCTCATCCCTATTTAATTTATTTATTTATTTATTTATTTATTTATTTATTTGTGGTACTGGGGATTGAACTCAGGGGCATTCTACCTCCGAGCTATACCCCCAGACCTATTTTTTATTCTTTATTTTGAAACCAAATCTCACTAAGTTGCGGAGTGCCTCACTAGGTAGCTGAGGCTGGCCACGAACCTGGATCCTCCGGTCTCAGCCTCCCGAATGCTGGATTACAAGCGTGCGCCACCACTCCTGGCTCCCTATTTTATTTTGATACAGAATACAGAGTCTCACTAAGTTGCAGAGGAACTACCTAAGTTGCTGAGGCTGGCCACAAATCTGTGATCCTCCTGTCTCAGCCTCCCAAGTACTGGGATTATAGGCATGCACCACCATGTCCAGCTCCAGGTGTCACTCTTGAGCTTCTTTATTTCTCATAGCTACACGCCTGCTCTATAGAGAGTGCCTTGCAGCCTAGCTGAGAGGAATATTACATGTTAGAAGGGAAATGGTCTTTATTATCAAATGTCTCAATTGTTACCTCAGCTTAGGTGAGCCTTTCATAGCCCAAGGGTGTACATACATTAGTATACTTTCTGACTCTAGGTCTTCCATTCCTTAGATTCACATCAGTTACATAGGGCGCTTGGTCAGAAGTAACTCCAGACTTGCTGTTCCAGCTTCAAGAATAGGATATGAAAAATAATTTTTAAAGTCAAATGACTAGATGATTACTATGTCTGTGCAATTTGACATTTCCTTTAAATCCTCAGCAGATAGTTTCAACCAGAGAAACAAACCTGAAAGACATTATAGGATTCATCCACACACAATTAAGAGGGTCATGGTTAATCTATGTGAAACTGTTGTTTTTGTATTTGGTACTGGAGCCTGAAATTTGTAATACAGTCTATAGTGTGAAGTCGAACACAGGGATAGATTGGTCTGTGATCTGCAGCCAGGGGACACCTAAATCAGTTTCGCTACCTCAGACCTCCCTCTTTCAGTGAGTTGGGCCCGGAACATTTAGGCCAGGAACTGAGGGATCTGGGCACCCAGGTGTGGTCACATCACCAGGCAAGCCAGCAGGTAAAGAATACACACGAGCTGTGACAACCCACCCCGCCCCGCCCAGCTGAGCACAAAAACAAGAGCTGGGGCCTGACTCCCTTCCATGTATTTGGACCCACCCCCATACTTGCTCAGTGCCCATCCATGGCTTCCATTCCCATCTAAAGTTCCGGTCTTGCTTCTCAGCTCAGATCCATCCTGAGCCATCCCTCCCTTCCCAGCTTCTTGATTAGCTGGCTGCTTTCCTAAGTGGATATGACATCTTCCTTCTTATGTCAGTGATTCTACTAATGTTGTCTGCTTCATGCAGTGTCCACTGGAACTTTATCAATTGCACCCTTTATTTATTATTATTATTTTTTCTTTTGTGGTTCTGGGGATTGAACTCACTGGCATTCTACCTCCGAGCTATACCCCCAGCCCTATTTTTTTTAATTCTTTATATTTGAAACGGTCTCCCTAAGTTGCAGAGTGCCTCACTAGGTAGCTGAGTCTGGCTGCAAACCCGGATCCTCTGGTCTTAGCCTCCCAAATGCTGGGATTACAAGCGTGCGCCACCATGCCCAGCCAATTACACCCTTTAAATTCCAGATAAACTGTTATTGTCTCTACCAAGATTTCCCCAACTCTTCTAGGGTTTGTAAATTGCCTCCGAGCTTCTGTGGACTTGATATTTAAAGTTTGTATTGAATATTATGCTGTGGTTTGGGGCTGCCCGCCTCTATCCAAGAGAGAACAATTGAGGCTGTGTGTGGCTCAAACTCCCTCTCCTGACGGAGTTTCTAGCAGCAGGCCTGGCTTAAACCTGGAAGAAGCCTCAGTCCTATGGAGGGCAGCAGCTGTGTCCATGTGCAACCTAACTGTTCGGAGGGCACAAGCACCTCATCTTGAGTGTTGCTCACCAGAGGAAGGATGAGTATTGTCTTACAGGATCACTGTGAGTCTACTAACATCCCGTGTGTTTTCTTAGACAAGGTTTGTGGTGCATTTGTGTGCATTTCAAGGTGGCAACTGTGTGTCCACAGCCTCTTGTGGAAGGAGAGGACTGTGACCACCCAGCCACCAGCACATGCTTGGCCAGGCTTGGGCCTTCTGCCCGGTCAGAGTGTCACATTTGTCTGCCCTGCTTTACTATGCTCTCCCTGTCTTGAGTGGCTCCTTGCAGCTCATGGATCATCTTTGAAGACATTTCTTCTATAATAGGAAAATTTCAAAACAACAAGGTGAGGTGTGGATTGAAGTCCACAGGACTGAGCATCTAGTACTCACAGGTCATGTAGAGTGGAAACCAATGGCCAGACCCGTTGGCCCCTGGGCCATGGAGAGTTGGGATCATGGAGACAGACCCTGGCTCTTCAGGGGATGCCAGGACTCACACCGCTCTTCTAGTGGCCACCAGGTGGCAATGTGGTCACGTCCAGCCCAGCCACTCACCTCTGAGGTGGGTTTGCTGCCCATTTCCCCAGAGCTCAGCTGCTGAATTCCTACGCAGTAGTCAAAAATCCTATTCATAATCTGGGGAAGGGATGGTATTTCGATGCTCTAAATCTCATTTCATTCTCATATAAAAGTGCAAAGGACAGAAGAAGTTAAAAACAACTAAATATAGGCTAGCAATTGCCTATACTAGTAATAGCCTATACTTGAGGTGTCCCAGGTGTTGGGGGTGGGGGGATAGAGAGAAAGGAGAGAGGTGAAGGGGAGAAGGGAGAAAGAGATTGATTATAAACCAGAGTGACAAAAATCAGAACACAGGATTCTTGTGGAGCCATGTACTTATATACACAGGAAAATAAATGTGCAGAGGATACATTAAAACACTTTGTCCAGACAGCTGACTAGTGGCTGAACTTGAAGACTCAGTGCTAGCTGGGGTGGCACATGCCTTTAATCCCAGTATTTGGGATGCTGAGACAAGAGGATTACAGGTTCGAGGCCAGCCTCAGCAACTTAGTGAGACCCTGTTTAAAAACAAAGAAAGGCCTGGAGGTATTACTCAGAAGTAGAATATCCCTGAGTTCAATCCCCAGTACCACAAAAAAAAAAAAAAAAAAAAAAA